>SCLG01000480.1:97075-111565 GCA_004367875.1 Oikopleura albicans | reverse complement strand
TTGAAGTATGTGTTTTGGGAAAAAAATCTTTGAAATCATGTCTTTTTTTTTGGATGAAGACTTTTCGCTATTTCCCGATAAAATCGTGTTTTTCAACTTTTTTTCCAGGGATAAGGTCTGCAAGAAACAAATGTCTTATACCATATAATATGGTAAATGTGGTGTGAAAATACTTAAAATTATCGGCTATTTTAGATAATGTAAAAATGTCTACAGATGATTATGTCGGGTGTTTCATACGCGACGGTTTCGGTAATTTAGGATCAATTCGAAAAAATATTTCGGTCATAAATCGACGCCAAAATATTTATACGAAAAAGTCGTTTGTGGCGAAAAAGATTAAAGCTTGTTCTTGTTTTAAAAGGGTTAACACGAACCAATCAAAATCGATCCCCTCGCTGTTTGACCAGTCAATGACCGTTCTGATGAAGTTTATTCACTTTGTCGAGTTTGACACTATTCCAGTCGGCATAATTGAAGAAGTGTTTTTGCCTTGGATTGAAAAGACCGGACTTCTGGCTGGGGTATACGATTGTATTAGTCATAATGTCGAGCATTTAGTCCATTTTTAAAATCTTGCATTTTTTAGGAAACAATAATTATTACAGTCCTCGTCCCCAATTCGGCAGCGATTGTTTTATTTTATTTTTCAATGACCAGGACTGTAACCATATTCCTGTCTTTGCATTTTTCTTCAATTTTTCTAATAATGTGGAAAACCAATATCCCAAAAAAAAATGGAAATGACTTTTTTGTCATGTATATCTTATCTGTAGCAAATGGGGATTGCGTGGATTGTTGGGAAACATTTAATCGACTGGTGCTATGTGAGGATGATTTTCCCCATTCATTATCTTGCTCATTTATTCCATTTGGCCAAGCTGATTTTTACTCCGACGAGTTAAAGCCTTTTTTCTCCAACTTGACCGAGTTGGACCTTGCAGGGCAGGGATTACATGATAACAGGTTTGTTATGTTTAACTTTCTGAGAATAAGTGAATTAGTAAAAACCAAATTTGTATCCCAAACCGTATCATCGCACAATAGTTTTAGGTACCCGAAAGAAATTTTTGATTCCGGTTATAGTTGCTTTAGTAAGCTGATTTAAAATTGGCTAGCATAAATAAACGACTTAGGTGTTGGTTTAACCTTGANTCGAGGTCTTTTTCGAGTGATTCATTTCGTGCGAGGGCGCGATTCAAGTCGGACTGTGTCTTTCGATGGTCGTCAATTGACTCGGTGACGCGTCTTCGGAGTTCATTTTCGGCCTTTGTGATTTCGAAAAAGACGTCTTTAACTCGCTCAATATCAATATCATCACCCGCATCAGTCAGAATCGGCCCATACCCCTGAAACTGAAGATTTTGCGATGTGCCATGGAGCGGATGTAAAGTCCGATCCGGCATTAGTTCCTCGTCGGACTCATCGAAATTTAACATATCTGAATTTATTCACTATATTAGTACAGATTTATCATATATAAATGAATTAAGATCGGAACGACGATCCCTGATAAGTTCAAAACAGTATACAGTCGCTACTCCCAATAGGGACATCTTACTTCTCAAGAAAAAAGCGTCCTTATTGGGATAAATTGTCGTAACGCGTCCATTTGTGGACGTTTTGTAAACAGTTTTCCCAAAAAGCGCCCCTTTTCTCAAACGAACGTTCCTTTTCTCAGACAGACTTGCTTCTCTATCTCAATTTCCAAACGGTATGGACCAGACCTCTTAGTGGGGACACTAACCGCTAAGTGTGAATTTTAATCAAAATAAAAAAAACTCGAAAATGTTGGAAAATGTGTGTCTCTGAGGAAGAAAAAAAAACGAATGAAAAATAATTTTTGCCGTTAAACCAAAACACGTTTTCGCTTCCAGCTGATTATCAAATTGGTTCGTTTGTTTGACCTGATTTTTGTTTTTTGGATAATTTCAAAATGGCATGATTAAAACTGCCCTAGAAACAAAAATATGTACACATATGAACAAATTAACTTTAAGTGTTCGAACACTGTGAGCCAACAAGTTGAAAACAGGACATAGGCAAAGGTTGAATATTTCATTTTTTTATTATTAAATAATCACTTTTCAAAGCCCTTGACATCCCGCCAAGAAAGTGGCTTTTCGACCGGTTGCGGATATCTATGAATCATTTTATTTTTATTAAGACTTGTTCGTAAATGTTGTTGTAAATTCGGATAGCGAATATAAGTGGGGTTTGACCATTGTTGACCCGTCGCCGCAATATTCATGAAACGATCTTAAAGTAGTGTTCAATAATGGTTAATAAGGGCTGGATTACGAAAGAGTTACCCCTTAACCAATTATCCGAACAAAGTTAGTTTATCGTACCAAACTCACTGCTCAATTGTTTAAAAACAATTATCTTAACACTTTTTGAGAATACAACTGTTAAGATAGCTGGTTAGGTGGCATGTACATACTTAATGCTATGATTATTTTTGAGACAATAAAAGGTATGTACCCTCTGATTATAATGTCAAAGAATGCAAATAACTGGACCTTATAGCGGTTAAAATGTAAGACCTTAGAACCACACCCCTTTAGCTCCATATATGAACTTTATTTTGAACACTGTGCTTCATAAGTGATATCCGGGCCCAGGGCGAGTTGATGTTTGATTTTCTCGGCGTCGGCCGTTCGATTTTTGAGAGGCGCTTGCTGGAATGAGACGCGCGGATTGACGTGTTTAACACTTCCCCGCCGCTTGTGTCGCACGAGCCACATTTCATTCTTCGCCTCGCGCCACAGCCCACCGATCGCCTCAACCCGCTCCGATTCGGATATTTTGGGCGGAAGGATGTGTTTGCCTGCGTTGTAGTCGCCAACCGACGCATTCCACTTCCCTAATTCAGGAACTTGTCTATTAAACAATCGCACGCAAAACCGCATTATCTAAAGCAACATATGGTCAATAATAATGTGAAAGATTTTCAGTCAGGGTCATCACACAAAAACTGTATACAAAGTTGGGACACCTCTGCAGTCCGCTTTTTTCATTCTTAAATACAGTCCTTACTCTCAATACGGACTATTTCTTCCAATACGGACGCTTTTGTGAAGCAATGTCCCCAAAACAGTTGAAAATGGACAATTCATCCCAATACGGACGCTATTTTGGGGAAATTAAAAACGTCCGTATTGGAAGTAAGGACTGTAGTACACACTTTATATACAGATGATGAATGGCGGTCTTTCTCTGATTGCAACGGGAAGCTTCTTATAAATAACTTATTTAAAATAAGTATAATCAAATGTCTAGAGGTAGATACCAAACAAACAAAAATTTAGAGAAAACATGATTTTTATTGTTTATGTTTCGCAAGACAAAACCAAAATAACCACTTTATAAATTATGATTTTATTTATTTAATAAAAATAAGGAGTTGAAAATAAGGAATACAAATTTCTCCGACTCTTTCTTCTCGATTTCATCGATTTTTAGGCGATGTCAAACAAAAGTTGTTTGAGCGTAAGAAAATTTCCTAATATGGGACAAAACGTGTAACAGCAATACAAGTCAAGATTGTGGAAAAACGGGCTAAAAATATTTTAAAAAGACAAGTCAGAACTAGGACTTAAATTTTTTCTGGGACACGTGAATTCACAACTCTTTTATAGGGAAATTTCGGCCAATGCGGGACTTATTTGTAAACCTGTTTTTTTTTGGACCAGAACCTATAGTTTCGAAAATGAAAGAATGAGAATAGAACTATTTTAGTTTTTTGTATTACAGCAGCTTGGCTCGACTTTCCTGTGACCTTATAGGTGTGTTTATGATATGACGTTTTTCGAAAACGTCAGCAAGGCAAGTTTTGTATTAAAAATAAATCTTGGGCAAAGATCATTAATGTTTCGAAATTATTTTTTAACATTAACTAACACCTAAATTAACACGTTTATTTTGACAACTAAAGAAATTTTTATCGTAGAGTACGAGTTAAATACCGCAGATGGTATTTATTGAAAAAGTGATGTTNAAGTTGTTTGAGCGTAAGAAAATTTCCTAATATGGGACAAAACGTGTAACAGCAATACAAGTCAAGATTGTGGAAAAACGGGCTAAAAATATTTTTAAAAGACAAGTCAGAACTAGGACTTAAAATTTTTCTGGGACACGTGAATTCACAACTCTTTTATAGGGAAATTTCGGCCAATTCGGGACTTATTTGTAAACCTGTTTTTTGGACCAGAACCTATAGTTTCGAAAATGAAAGAATAAGAATAGAACTATTTTAGTTTTTGTATTACAGCAGCTTGGCGCGACTTTCCTGTGACCTTATAGGTGTGTTTATGATATGACGTTTTTCGAAAACGTCAGCAAGGCAAGTTTTGTATTAAAAATAAATCTTGGGCAAAGATCATTAATGTTTCGAAATTATTTTTTAACATTAACTAACACCTAAATTACCACGTTTATTTCGAAAACTTAAGAAATTTGTATCGTAGAGTACGAGTTAAATACCGCAGATGATATTTATACTGAAAAAGTGATGTTAAAAGCACGGTTTAAATAGGTTTAAACTAAAAACCGCAGAACGACTAATATACATGGAGGACTACAGACATAAAATTGACTAGGTCGAATTTTGTCGACTGATTAATTTTTTTTGGAATAAGCTGTTCCAGAGGTCTGGAATACAATGCCAAGGCGAAATCTTTGCTAATTTCGACTTTCATATTTCATATTGCCGTTTCAATGAATAAGCAGAAATATGAAAGTCGAAATTAGGAAAGATTTCGCCTTGGAATTGTATTCCAGACCTCTGGAACAGCTTATTCCAAAAAAATTAATCGGTCGACAAAATCACCCATCACCAATCATGATAAGACATTTTTATGTGTCCAAAGATGTTATTGGTCGTTACAAACTTGACCAATTCACTTTTCTTCATACATTTGAACTTTAGTCATTTATTCATATAAGACGTTAGACAGTTTGGACTTTATACCACTCCAAGCCGTGGCGATATACCACATTCTAAACTGCCGCGTATAATTACATTTATCACACGCTGACAGTAACTCATATATTTTTTTAGGCTGGCATATTTATTATTGTTAAGAGGAAAGCTTTTTTAACAAAAATATTTTGGTTGGGTTTCCAATTTTCCGAAAAAAAAACTAAATAGTCATCATCAATTGAGGGTAATTTGTAAGGTCACTTAGCTAACAATTTGTGGTGACTAAATCGCTCTTTTTTCATAATTCGATTTCTCAAAAATTATATTTTATGGATACCTTGAAATGAACGGTACGTTTTAAAAATGCCGATGTTTTCATTAAAAAGCATGGTTATAACACTGGCAAATGCGTAATTTTTGAAAATGTGCATGGGATGCGGGAAATCCCAGGTTTACCTTTTATATATATAAAAAAATTAGAAATCAAAAAAAAAATGTATGAAAAATCTATTAGTTGAGATGGATTCGGATTTTGACAAGTGTTGACGAAATGAGAAAGCCAGTAAATTTCGAAATAACAAGTCGTGAACCGCAAAAAATACACCCCTTTTTATATGGACATTTTGATTTGCGCGCAATTTAAACAAACTTCTAAATATAGTTATGTTGGCCCTAGTAGTCTTGAAGACGCTTGCAAAATAGCCCATTTTCGCATGAGTCACAACTTGTGCATTTTTTGTCTTTTTTATGGAAAAGTACATCTTAGCTAGACAGATGTTAGGTCTCATGACTAGGGTGAGCCACTCGAAAATCGACAAAATATGAGTTGGGACTGAACACTTTACTCATGACTCATGCGAAAGTGTCAAGTTAAGGCTAGCATAACTAAATTCGCTTAAAATGGGTGCATATTTAGTTATGCCGGATTATATAAACCTTCGAATTTTCTTATATCTGGCCCCTTACCTAAGGTTAGTAACCTTGCATAAGTGTTTGAAAAAAAATAGAGGAAAAGGGCATCGGGCCAAGATAAAGGAACATACTTGGGCACATTTTGAGAACGAAAAGCGACAATTTTTTCGCGTTTGACATATTTCTTTAGATTTGTATTGTTAAACCATTTATATTGACGGTGTTTTGAGAAAATCTGACACAAAAATCGCCAAACGTTAATCTCAGTCCCTGAAAAAACCCGTCGGGTTACTTTATACAGCACGATAAGCATGGCTTTATCGGAAATGATCGACACCGCAGGAATATGAATAAAACTGGTTTAACCCTTGAAAAATATATATATTCATATATTAATATATATTATATATAAGAATCACTTGCCAAATATTGGGCCTTTGGCATCTTTGGGTATTTTTTTTTATTGTTAAGGTCGTAAAAACACCTAAAGGATAAGTTAAGGTTATGTGTTGTACTGAACAATTTTTTTTAACCAGGAAGAAAAGACTGTAAAATCGGTAAGCACGATATAGACATTTTCACTGACAACAGACTGACGGGATTAACGTATTTTTTTTCATTTAAACATTTTTTTTTCTCGGTCAATCGGACGCATAGGAGTATAACTATAAGTTATAGTCTATAACGGACGTGTTAGCAAATTTACGAATGATGGAAACAAACAGCTTTGCAAAATTGACATGAACATTTCACCAAAAATATTTTTTTTGCGGGTACCCATGGCGCTCAGAATTTTTTTCTCGGAATTTTTGATCAATTTTTGTTCACATTGTACAGGGCGTATCCCCCTCTAAAGGGCGGTTTTGTTGATTTTTTTTGTTCAATACCAAGAGAAAAAATCCAAGACCAACGTACCGAAATTGAACCGAATTAGTCAACATTATGTTTTCATAGTAATGAATCAAGATTGAAGAATTTTTGTTGTCACTTTGTAAGAATAAAGTGTTGTACAAATAGTGGTTCACCAAATACGTCAAAAACAAAACAAAAAATGACGTTAAGAACAACCACCCTGGATAATCGCGTATAAGGTCCACGAAAAACAAATATACCGGTGTTTTGATTAAGTTAACAATTGAGAGTGGTTAACCTTCGACCTAAATCTTTTTCTGATTGCAAAAACACGATTTTCAGTTGTTATCAACATTAAAGACATATTTATGAATGGTTAACATCATTTATTAATGGTTAACATCAATATAGAATTGTATAGAAATGTCTGTCTTATGTTAATATAAGTTTGCTTTCGTATTAAGTCACCTTAAAGTTAACATATTATTTTCCGTTTTATGACGTTAAACTTAAATGTTAACTTCTATAATACTGAATTATTTGTGAATAGCAACAAAATAAGTTTAATGTTAACAACGATTATTAACATCACAGCAAACTTATGTTAAAGTTGAAAGAGCGAGTTAACGAAATTAAACCCAACTGTTAACTTACATTTGACTGGAATATTTGTTAACAAGGGTATTTCAGGTCATGTTAACAGTGTTGACTGATTATCAACGTAATTAAGAAAGCCGGTGATTGGTTGATGAACGGCGAAAAAAAAGGTTGCGCGGGAAAAAAAACTGAATTGATAAGTTGAAGTTTTGGTTCAATGGAACTGATGAATTTCGCGTATTTATTTTTTTTTCTATCGCCTCCGAGTCATAATTTTTAGAATATTTTTTTTTCTCTCGTTATTTGTTCGTTTTTTTGCCGCTGTTGTCAAGTTGGATTGACGTGACCTAAACTGTTGTTTGCATTCAGGCCCGCAACTTGAACGTCTATTTCTTCTACATGGCCATACCTAAAACTTTTTTTTAACAAACGATTACCCTTCCGAAAATCCTTAGGCAATTTATGATAAAGTAATTAATAGTACTATGTTTATAATTTGATAAGATTTGTAGGAAAAAAAGTTGCTAGCGAGAGGACTTGATTTTTGTTGCAAAAATTAGTCAAAAGTATTTTGAAAATTATTTCTAGTGCTTGCTAAGGAAAGGCCTACAGGGGGGTTGGTTATAAGGTCAAGGTCCAAAAAACATAACTTGACCTGAATGGACTTTGATAAAACTGACTTGACCTTATAAGCAACCTGAATTTATAGAAAAAAGTGTAAAAAGACATGATTTCTATAAAAAAATGTGCCAAAAAGAATTAAAAAAAAAACGTAAAGACATGTTTTTAAATATTTTCCCAAAGAGCATGCTACTCAAAAAAACTGACTTGACTTGACCTTAGTGCAAAAAAATTGACTTGACCTTATAACGGCACAAATGGCTGACCTAACCCCCTGTAGGAATAATTGTCATTTTGTAAACTTTATATTTTAAAGTTATTTGTATACTAATTCTTATGATAAAACAAAACTTACGAATTTGAAATTTCTTTGTTATTTTCGACGTTATCGTCAAAGTCTAGGACAAGGAGCTTTGTCATTTCGGTGCCATTTCGTGACCCGACGGCACAAACGAGCTTAGTTTCGGACGCTTTTATCCTCCAGACGACTCCGCCGTTGCGACGTGAATCCAAAGACACTAAGTCCCTGATTTGTCGTCCGGTTTCGGAAGACCACAATTTTACCGTTCCATCGTCGGATGAGGTAATAATGAACCGTCCATTATACTGCAATGACGTCACTGCAGACTGAAACACACATTAAATTTAGAGCATAAATTATTACAGTAAATTATACAGTATAATCTTTACACCATGGTGCACCAGTCCTTGTGTTAACGCAACACTTTTTTTTTGCTCCCAACTTTCTTTATAACAACCTTATAAAAATCTAAAAAAAATACCACCATAAGACCTAAGTACTGGAAGAAAGTTCAAAAAGTCATAATTTTATAGAAAAAAAAATGTGTGGGGGACGGGGAGTCTTGACCTAAAAAAACGTAAAGACACATGATTTTTTTTTTTCAAAAAAATTTAAGATTTTTCTCTCAAAAAGCATGCTCCTCAAAAAAAAAACTGACTTGACCTTATAACGGTCATAACTTGAAACCTTATAACTAGACCCCCTGTTTGCTTCTCAAAAAAACTGTCTTGACCTTAGTCTTAAAAAATGACATAACATTACTGCAAAAAGTGACTTGGCCTTATAAGTTATAACGGTCGAAAATTTCGACTCGAAATGGCTGACCTTATAATCAACCTCTCTGAGGAAATCAGTGATCAGGTTATGAAGATAACAGTTACGGAAACAAAAAGGCAAATTATCTTATGAATTATGTTATATACCGTTATATTAATAATTACCTCATGCTTAAATTTTCCTTCTAGCGTTCTAATAAGGTATCCAGTGGCAATGTCCCATATTTTCACGGTAGAGTCAGCATTGCCAGAAACGAGCGTGTTGTCTCTGAATAAGGAGGTAATGAATCAGCTACGTAGTACAACATTGTTTTTTTGTTTATTGAAAATTGAATTAAAAATAAAATATATGAAGAATTATTAGTCTAAATGACTCACCTGAGTTCCATGCCACTAGTAAGACTTTGATGCCCGGTAAGTGTATGAAGAAGAGATCCTGTATTCGCGTCCCACACCTAAAATACAACTTTTGAATTAAAACGTTTCCGGTTTGTGATTAGAGCCCTTAAAACCTTAACTCCCAGGGGGCAAATGAACAAAATTTGCTCAAATTTGAATAATGCTACTAGGTTCTCCCACAATCTTCGACATGGGGACTCTCAGACTGTGAGGCTTGGAGCATTTTTTTATGATTTGTAACGCTATTCTGACGTCACAGTCTGCGCGTCCCCTTACGGTATAAAATAAGCTTTTATTGAAACTACCAAAGCCTGGGGGCCATTTTATACTATTAATAAAATGCAATAAAATTTTTAACGCCATTTTTACTGGGCTAAATAATATTTTTTCTAATACATTACCATTATATTGGTGTCGAGCGAACCACTAACAACATGCGTCCCGTCAAATTGTAGAGAATATACACGTTGTTGGTGACCTTGAAGGGTGAACAAAAGTTTGTTCGCCGATTGCTTGAAAGGATCCCAAATCTAAAAGAGTTTGGTAAACACAAAATTACAATTTTTTTATACAGGGATCCTATTAACCTGCCCTGGGTTACAGTGACAGTGCAACTGCCCTGAATGATGAATAATTAGGCTTAACTCTTAGGCTCAACATGACCATTTACTCTAAACATCACAATGGGCATTTCGGCCGTGTACATGGCATGGGGGTTATAAGGTCATAGGATATTTTGGGTAAAAAATCAAGACCTCTAATTAATTGTTCAAAAACCATACAGGGGGGTCTGGTTATAAGGTCAAGCTCGAAAAAAATGACAGACCCCCCTGTACAACAACCTAGATTTTCCCAAAAGATAGAGGGTTTAAGAACCTAGATTTTCCCAAAAGATAGAGGGTTTAAGAATGGTTAATTACGATAAAATCTTATGGAACATCAACAAAAACCATGATACCTTATAGAGGCCCAAATATTAAACCCGAGAACCTTCCCTTTGGTCACAAGTTGGATTTTTATATCCTTATAATTTGAAAATTCAAAAAAGTATACGTATAAATATTACAAAAGCATTCGGAGATGGAGAGGAGCAAAAATAAATACCAGACTCATTGGTTGGACATTTCTCCTTATTAATCACCCTCAAAGTAAACAACTTGCTCGGTAAGAGTAACTAATCACTGAATAATAGGACCTGGTCCTGATTCACAATAGGTTTAAAAATCAACATTATTGACTATTGTTTTCATTTCCAAGAAACAAGATTATAATTTAGAGATGATAAATGCAGTTCAACCAGTTTGTGTTATTTTATTAATAACAGCATTAATTATATCAATTGTTTCGATATGTGAGTAACTATTTTATCTGTTTAACTTTTCTTTCTTGTGTTAAACAACGGATACAGCTCAACGAAATTATAAACTCGTCTGTGTAAGTTTTTCTTATAGAGTTGCCTTTTCAAAAAATTAGATTTTAAGTCTATTTTTATCCTTGCAATGGACTTTTTTAATGTGCCACAGAATTGGAGTAATTGTAAGTTAATTTCCGCTGTAACTTAATTATTGTGCACAAACTTGACTTGATTACTATTATTAGAGCATTTTCTCATGATTTGGGAGAAAACAGAAAAATGCAAAACTTGATTTCAGGTGGCTTTATTTTCGGTAATCAAAATTTATTTTTGGCCAATCTTTCAAGATTCGCTAGAAAAAATTGCCAAAAATAAATTTTGGATGCCGAAAATGAAGCCCGTTTTCGGGTTTTACCATTTTCATTTTTTCGCGATTTATATCTATTGTAGGAGGTACAAGGCTGAAGTAAAAAATTATGAAAACCGAATTATTCAGTGCACAACAAATGGGAGGTGGAAGACACCGACGTTTCGGAGTCAAACCCCGACCCGGACAAATTCAGGGGTCTATGGAATCATTGCGACAACAATAAATGTACTTCATATCATTACTATTTTTGGCCCTGGGGTAGCAACCAAGAAAAGTTGCAAGCGGGAGCCTATTGGCTGGCTACACGAATTTGTATTCTAATTGGCACTTTTGGTTTAACCAGTGGCCTGGTCCTCGTGTCGACTTTGGATTTGACACCAAAGCGTAACAAGTTAATTGGTGGGCTGCTCATTGTCTCAGCGACCATAATAGGTAACATTATTGAGAATTTTTGTTTGCAATGGTATGTTTTAGTAATATTTAGATATTTCTTGCGGCACTTCAGAAAGTAAAAAAAAGAGCTCGAAGAAATTAGTGTAGTATGACATAGTCAGAGACTGTTAAGTATACTATAAATAAACGTGAAAGATTGCCAAGGCTAATCTTGGGCACAACCACTCATGATTTATGAATCATTATATAATTTATAATCTATGAGTCACAATACTCTAGTTTGACAATAAATATTAGCTTAAATAAAGTCAAGTACAGTCCCTGACTCAATTTGTGGTTTAAAATCGTATTTTATGACAAAACGTCATTTCGTTACGATTTTGAGTCATGCCGTGTCAGATATTTTTTCTTGCCAATTTAAAAAAAGGTGAGCCATGATACTTTTTCAATAACTACTGTAATAAGTGAAGCCAAGCCGTTCTTAGAAATTATTCATAGAGGGGGGGGGGTTGGTGATAAGGTCATCGTATAAAAATTGACTTGACCTAAATGGACTTTGATAAAACTGACTTGAACTTATAACCATCTGATTTTTTTTTCACCATAAGCCCTTGGAGCTGGGAAAAATTCAAAAAGACATTTTTATAGGAAATAAATGTGGGAGGGGGGAGGTCTTCATCCAAATAAAAGCTTAAAGACATGATTTTCAAGATTTTTTCTCTAAAGCATGCTTCTCAAAAAACTTGACTTGACACTCGTGCAAAAAAAAACTGACTTCAACTTAGTGCAAAAAACCTTATAACGGTCCAAATGCGTGACCTCATAACCAACCCCCTAGTAATTCAATCAATTTAGAAACTGCATGCATTATCAAAATGGTCTCATTTTCAAACCGCTCTACTCGACTAAAAGATCCAGAAAGTATGCTACCGGGTCATGGGCTTATAATGGCGGCCGTAACCGGCATTTTATGTTTCATTGGAGCTGGGCTTATAATAGTTGCCGGATTTCGAACGGAACAACCGCTTAAGCCAATCAACATTGATCAATTCGAAGTTGAATACAATGATCAACGTTCTCGAAGTTCAATAAACGCCTATCTGTAACAGTATTTGCAAAATTGCGGATTGTATATATTATAAATAAATGAAAGTAAAATAAAATTTCTTATGCTTGCTTGAATGCTGGATATGGTTCCTGATTTTCTTTTTATGAAGAATGTATATACAGAGGGCCTGGTTATAAGGTCAAACCCAATAAACTGACTTGACCTTAATGTACTTTGAAAAAACTTCAGTTTTTCAAGTCGTTATATCTATCTATCTATCGTTATATAAGGCTATAACATTTGAAGATTTTTTCCACAATAAGACCCTATTGCTGAGAAAAAGTTCAAAAAGACATGATTTTATTGAAAAAAATGTGCGAGCTGGGGGAGGTGCTGATCCAAAAAAAGCGTAAAAAGACATGACTTTAAAGATTCTTTCCCAAAAAGCATGCTTGTCAAAAAAACTGACTTGACTTTAGTGCCAAGAAAAAACTGACTTGGCCTTAGTGCAAAAAACTGACTTGACCTTTTAAGTTAAAAGTTTTAACGGTCACCTTGTGACCGTATAACCAGACCCCCTATCAATATACAACGTGGCAAAAATATAATAAAACCAAGGCTGCCTGTTTACATACATATCATATGTAACGTATGTTTATGTATACTATACAAATGTGAGACCTTATAACCAGTCTCACTCTACTCTTTATGCGTGTATTTTTCCGGACTTTTTTAAAGTCACATCTGTAGTCCAACGCCCTTTTTTATCGCGCAGAAAAATGAATTTTATTTACCTTTACCGTGTTGTCGTATGATCCGGAAACGACCTTCTTTCCATCAAAACAGACACATCTGACTGCCGCCAAATGTCCTATCAAAACGGTTTTACATTCAAAAGTCGTTATATCCCATAGCCGTAGAGTGTTGTCCCGTGAGCCCGAAACGACCTGATTTCCGTGCATTGCCATACATCGTACGGTTGATGCGTGTCCATAGAGCGTTTCTATGCATTCGCCCGTGTCGGCCCGCCACACTTTGAGGGTTCGGTCTGTACTACCCGAGACGATTAGGTCGTCCTTCATTTCCAGACACCAGACACCGCCCGTGTGCCCGGTTAACGTCGCCGAACACATACCACTGTCCGCATTCCACACCTTTAACAAAAATTCACAGCGAGGTCATTTACAGAGTCGCCTGTGTTCCCTGACAAATCCATATTTAAAAACCCAGTAATAGAATTTTAATGCACAAAGTGCGCCGTTATGTTTCACTACGTTATTTTTCACTTTTTCCCACCCGTGCTATTATGTTTCACTTTTTTGAAAAATATTTTCCCCTAATACATATATCTATATGTTAAAGATTCACTTTTTCCCTCTCGCTTTCACTATTTTCCGAATTTTTTTTTGTGAAACATAACGGCGCACCCTGTGTATAATCTTATAAGACATGTACAATGTATCGTGTATATGGGCGGCATAACCTGATTTTGGCGAATACAAAAAACGGCGAAAATAAAAGGTCGAAACCTGAATAGCGTTGCATTTTCTGTGTTTATTTTTGTTTTTTTTGGCAACATTTGCCGAACATTTTTTTAGGGCTAAATCATATTGTGCCGTGAAAACTTCAGTGTATCCAACCAAACCTTTAATGTATTATCGTCACTGCCGGACACGATTCGGTTTCCGTCGAATTGAAGACATGTGACGACGTGGTCATCGTGTCCGACTAGTTCCTGGGCGGGAACATTTCCCGTCTGCCAGGCGGCTTCGATACGCTTCTTACGCAGAAAGGCCGCCTTCCACGGGGAATGGTGATTCACACCGGAAATGTCAAGCGTTTCATCCATCTTACCCGCCTGGCGCACCTCCCAGTTGTGAAAATTCTTTCGGATTGCTGGAGTGCAATCTAAAAGAAGAAAAATGTATCTTTGTTCAACAATG
>SCLG01000480.1:52421-86068 GCA_004367875.1 Oikopleura albicans | reverse complement strand
AGGTGGTCGACAAAATGCACGGATTGATGCAAATATTTTAGCTGAAACATTTGGAAAGGTCGGTTTTTAGAAACTGGTTATCAGTTTGAAAAACAGCTTGGATTTGTATTTATGTTGTGTAGTTTTGTGTTTGTTTTTTTCAACTACACAAGGTGCGCACTTAACCGCCACCCTTCGCGGCCTCCTCAACTGGCGGTTAACTCCGCAGTGCGTAGACGATTTACTTGGAAAAAGTGGCGGTTATCTGCAAATAGGCGAAATAGTTGCGGTTAACTGCGCATCGTGTTTAATTAACCGTGATGTATTAACAGATTCAAACGGGTCAACAAAAAAACGCCATTTTTTTCGAAACTTTATGGAAAGTTTGACCAAACAATTATCACTCATATTGTATCAGCCAACATTTTTTTTAATTCGAGGGGCATACCCACAAAAAATCACTAAAGGGTTAAAAGTTTGTCAATTTATATTATAACCGACCAAAAGCTAGATTTTAACTGCATCATCAAATGCGGTTATGTAACTTTAGGCATGGTGTTTTCACAATCAATCATTAAACAACTAGTTGGAAATGAGGAAGTCAGTTGGAATTGCTAGTACATATGTAAACTATCATTACATATGTACAAACTTATACAAACTTTTAAATATCTCATGGTTATATTCATTTTCGTCAAAAATAATGTCGACAATTTGAGTAAAGGCAGATTTTGTCAACAATTCGGCCGTTTTTTTTTAGTACCAAAAACAGCCGTTATTCAAGTAAGGACTTTAGTTTCAATCCCCATTACTTAGACATGGCACATATGTAACGTACGGTTTGTAAAACCAAGGTAATACACCGGTGTCGATAAGACGAAACTGAACAGTTACTGGAAAGTTTACAAAATTCACAGTATGGAAAAGACATGATATGTCTTTGCTTTTTAACCCATGGAAGATGGGATGCTAATGGGCAACATCTGGCATTTTCGGACAATAAAATGAGGACCTTAGAATGCTTAACTGACGGGATTATGACATGTCCAGATCTCATTAATCGACCAAAAATTATAATAGGTTCGATGATTATATATAGACTATATCATATACTACTATTAAATTCAGTACAGGCTTGTCGAGGCGAACAGTTTGAGTTTCAAGCACTCCCAATTGGGTAGGTAGCGACTGGTACGCGGTATCGACTGGTGAGATTTAGCGACTGGTAAGAATCTTACCAGTCGCTCAATCTTACCAGTTGCTTCCGAGCATGGTACATTCTCACTGCAATCGGGCTTGTCATCAGCTTTCTGACCAGTCGCAACATCTTACCAGTCGCTAAAACTTACCGGTCGCTAAATATTACCAGTCGCTAGACATTTGCTGTCGCAAATGTCAACATCTTACCAGTTGCAAAACTTACTAGTCGCTAAAACTTACTAGTCGCTAAAANTTCGTGAGACATTATAAACGACCACTTTTCCCGTTCGTGAGACATTATAAACGACCGTTCGTGAGACATTATTGACAGCCACCACTGTAGTTGGAAATGAGGAAGTCAGTTGGAATTGCTAGTACATATGTTATGATAGTTTATATACAAACTTTTAAATACCTCACGGTTATTTTCATTTTCGTCAAAAATAATGTCGACAATTTGAGTAAAGACAGATTTTGTCAACAATTAGGCCGTTTTTTTTTCAAAAACAGCCGTTATTGGAGTAAGGACTGTAATTTCAATCCCCATTACTTAGACATGGCACATATGTAACGTACGGTTTGTAAAACCAATGTAATACACCGGTGTCGATAAGACGAAACTGAACAGTTACTGGAAAGTTTACAAAATTCACAGTATGGAAAAGACATGATATGTCTTTGCTTTTTAACCCATGGAAGATGGGATGCTAATGGGCAACATCTGGCATTTTCGGACAATAAAATGAGGACCTTAGAATGCTTAACAGACGGGATTATGACATGTCCAGATCTCATTAATCGACCGAAAATTATAATAGGTTCGATGATTATATATAATATAGAGTCTATATTATAGACTATATCACATACTACTATTAAATTCAGTACAAGCTTGTCGAGGCGAACAGTTTGAGTTTCAAGCACTCCCAATTGGTTCTGATGATATAGGACTTCGAAAACAAACAGATCATTATCACGCTGTAAAGGACCGAGTTATTTTTTGGTCATCCTCGATTGGAAACAAAGCATACCGTGAAAAAACGAAGCCAGTGTTTGATAAATACCCTAAAAAGAATCATACTACGTGTCAATTAATATTATTAAATTAATATTAGCATCATCATTTGAGACTTTCATTTATCCATGTAAATATTTATTATCTGATATTTCGAAATTACTCCATTTTCAAACATTTTTGGCGAAAATATTTACTTGTTTGTAGGGTTGCAAATTTTAAAACAATCGGTCTCTAAAAAACACCCCTTTATGTAATAAAACACAATGAAGAGCTCTTTTTTCATTCGTCATTTATGCGAGGTTTTGGATGAACATGGAAAGACAGAAACATTCGATACAATAGCCAAATTAATTAATAAACAAATGTGTGATGAGCCACCCATCCCCATTGCAACAGGAATGCAGATTAAACGGTTTCTAATAAAACGGATAACTAGTATTCAGGGTATCTCCGTTATTTTTTTCATAATAAAATAGTAAAATACTGCAATATTTTTAGTCCTTTTCACAACCTCCCACACGCGGTGGCTTACGAGTACACAATACAATGTCTAACCTATGCAGTTCGGGCCACCAAGTGGGCGATCTTGGCAATTACAGTGTACTTAATCGTACATCAAAATTTTAGGACGGCTCTATAGGGTTGTTATCAAATAAAATCCGAAATTACGATATGCGGCATCATATGCCCTTAACTAAACGTGAAAAAACAGACTATACGTCGTTTATTATTGTCATTTATAATAGTTTACAAAACATAAATTAATCGCATGAAAACTATGTAACTTATAAAAATGAAACTTCGAACACTTGTCTTTTGAAAGTGAGCCCAAAAATTTTGGAGTTAAAATCAGACAGAGCGGGTTGCAAGTGAATAAGTAAATTTTACGGTTACCCTAAATACTGAACTATATTATGATAACAAATCTAGATGATAGTCTAATACTTCTATATATATACAGGGTGTCCAACCTAGACTGTTACATTTTTACTGCTTTATGTAAGCCTAAACAGCACCGAAAATGTAAAAGTCTAGGTTGGACACCCGTATATATGTTTTTCTTTCATTAATACTGTTTTTAGAGTGGCATTAGCCCCAATGTACGAACACTGTTTAACAAAAAATTTGGTATTTTTTCACCAAATTAAAACCCACGATACTTTACAAAGGCGACTAGCTGACGTTGGTAAAATGGCAATCGAATTAAAAGACGCTGAACACGAGAAGCAGCGTTTGTCGGAGAAAATAAGAGCTCTTGAAAATGAACTCGAAAACAAAAGCACAAAACTAAATCTTTATGATCAAGTTAAATATAAATTAGGTCGAAAAAATAGGGAGTCAATTCGCCATCTGATCAATAATCAGACGACCGCTAACTTTACGTTTTATGTTGGAAAACCCTCGTATGACGACTGTGTAAGTATACCTTATAAACAAGATCAAAATTTAGGGGCGACAACCATTTTATCTACAGTGGTGGTTAGTTATAAGCGTAGGCCAGATTTTTGACTGGTCTACGCTCATAGCCTATAAGTTATAGTCAAAAAATCATTTGGTCTACGCTTATAACCAACCACCACTATAATCTAGAAGTCCATGAAAAATCATTTTTTTTCAAATGATGAGGCATTAAAAAACGTAAATATTTATTACATACAGTCCCTACTCCAAATGCGGACGCTACGAATACGGACAATTCACCTAATACGGACACTACTTTCGAGAGACGAAAACGTCCGTGTCGGAAAATGGAATTCACATAATTTGTACATGGGTGTGGGTCTAAGGTTGGGCACTGAAAAACTTACTTCACAGCTAGAACAGAAAATGTGATAATTTAATTTCAGGATTATCAAACGGTAAATGATGGATACGATTTCTTTGGATGTGTTTCTGAAAGCGTTGAATTTAGTCAAGGAAGTATTCAACTAGCCATTTATGACTGGCACAAGTACCCATCACAGTTGGGAGTTTATCTGGAAATAATCGCGTCGGAAACGATTAAAATCATCAAATTGAGATGGAAAACGACTCTTAGAAAGAGTTGAAAATAGGAGTGCTTACTCTGCTAATTGCTAACATTTATTGCTTTATCACCATTTGGATGATAAAACTACTTTCGTTATTAATAATAACTTATTGTTTTTTTTTGACTTTAACTGACAAAAAAAAATTAGAAGGCCTTTTATAGAAAACAAAAGTTCAAAAATGTATTCAATATTAATTTTTACGATAATAAACTTAAATTTATTTTATAAATTACACTCCCTGAGGGTTTATGTGACCGGGGTTTATGTGACCAAAAAGCCCCGATGGATGGTTTATGTGACCAGTTTTTGAGGAATCCCGCCCACACATGAGGGTTTATGTGACCAGTGACTCATTTTTTCTCATAAAATTTGGGAAATTCATATGAACTTCATGCTATAGTATAATTTCATATGAACTTCCTACTATAGTATAATTTCAAAATCTCGTTTTTTGCATCAACCGACGAGTGATAAATAACGTTTTTTTTTTCTTTTTTTGCATTTTGAATTAATTTTACTTTCAAGAAGAACAAGATATACAGTTTATATGCACGGAAATTTGATACAAGTCTAGAACGAGCCCGACCGTCGGTTTATGTGACCAAAAAAATTCAGCAAAGTTTTCCGCCTACGCGTGAGGGTTTATGTGACCATTTTTGGTTTATGTGACCACTTTTCAGGTCGCGAAATGGTCACATAAACCCCCAGGGAGTGTATATTTATTAAAACCCATTGGAATTAACTTTAAAAATTGATCAACTATTTAAAATAGTATAACGCGTTTTTAACTTCAATTTGCGTCAACGTAGGTTGAATCTTTCTGAATTTTCACCCTTCGTCAGGATATCGAATAAAATAGCACGATTTGGTCCGCAATTTGATCCGCATACTGTAAAAGCCAATCATTCATTTTTCTTCAACCTACGTTGACGAAAATTGAAGTTAAAACGCGTTATTTTGAACCGCATCCAATAATCACATTCCTATTTCAGCTCTTTTTCAAGACAAATACCACAGAATGATGTCGACTTGAAAAGTAAGAAGTTAGTCCCAAATATTCAAACAGAAAACGAACGGGAATTTATATTTACCGATGTTAATGGAGAACACTTTGCGCGAAATATCTGTACTGAAATCCCCAAAGATCAAATGATTGATACAACGGATTTTGTTTTTGAAATCACGCTGTTATCTATGGAACTATTTGAAGTCTCTAACTTTTAATTCTAATTGAAATGAAAACCTAAACTCCTGTTAATGCAAAATAAAAACTTCTTAAAACTTATTCGAATAATCACCAAGTGGTCTTTTCAACCAAAACCAAAAGACACAGTCTGAAATTCAAAAACACAAAAACGAACAATCTGACAAAAAATTGTCAGTTTTTAAGTTTATAGATCAAAAACTTTGATTTAAAATGGGAAGCATCAATTATATATCCCAAACTTGAGCTGCCACCTGCCAAAATGCCATTGCACAAAGTGTTTAAAGCGATAAAAAAAACGCCCCAAATTTTGCCCGGGGTGTTTGTGCTTCGGTTGAAAAGCTTCACGTCAAAGATGCCAAATATTTTATAATAGATGTCATAGTCGGTGCGGTTACAATTGATAAATCTGTCAGAAAAAAAATGGTCTTGAATAAAAAAATATCATCATTTTTTTCTGTACAAAGCGTTAGGTAAGGTTAGGTAAAGGTTTGATTTCCTAACATAATTCGACGTCGAGTAAATGTAAGGGTCTCCAAATAATAATTATTTTTGTACTACAATTAATTTAGGAAAAACTCGAAACCAACCCTTACTTGTGTACCTCCCCTGTATATACATAATATTTCTCAAGGTATGCGAGTCGTCCGCATTATTTTCCATCAAGTTATATTACCAGTATGCACCCATATTATGTCAATATTTCGACGAAACCTTTTGGCCCCAAATCCCATTAAGTCCCATTTTGACTTTGATGACACGTAAATATAAAATCGCTTACTTACCAAAAATCTTTATAGATCTCCATATTTTTCCATTTAACTTCAATGTCAGGTTTTTCACAATCAATTTCTAAAAATCATTGTAATTAAAAACAAGAAAAGATTTTTTGACAAAATAAAACAATTTGACAGTTAGGAAAATAAAGTATAAAAATAGTTAAAATGTCATTGATTCTAGCACTGAAAAAAAAGGATGAAGTTAGAGAAAATATCGATAATATTTTTTGCTTGAAATATTACTTGAAATATAAAATCATTGTTTTTTTTTCCTTGCATTGATTTTGCGGTAAAAAGTGCCATGCATAGTTTGTTAACGAGTTAGAATTTTCTCTGAGAAGTTTCGCGTAGGGTCGCCACGGACAAAAGTCGATATGCTTCATGTTCACGGCTTTGAACATTGAATTCACGCTAAAAATACACTTTTAAAATTATAATAAAAAAGAAACCGTTTTAGACATTAAAGTATTTTTAAATTAATAATGAATTTAAAATGAATGGGGATCATCGACATAATTGTTTGATGCCAAATATAAACCAATGACGCACTTTTAATTGGTCAACCTTTGGGGAACGGAAATGTGGTTTAACCTTAACCCCTAACAAACGGAGCGAGTAAAAAAAATGATTGAAAAAAGCGGAAAAAGAAATGATTTGAAAGACTTTTTCACAAAAATCATCGAAAATTATTCTTGACTTCTCAATGGAACATATACATGCCTGTTGCATTTCCAGCGCAATATCATTCAGTTTTTTCAGCTCATTTCCATAACTTTTATCCATCTCGTAGCCCTTTTCAGTTTGAACATCTTGGATAAGTTTAACCACGTCCCGCCAGTCCTCCTGTAGGCCCAGCATCATCTGCTTCATCGCCAGCGTTTTGCCAACGGACCCATTTTGGGGCCGCGAATCAAAAACATTTCGCTCGATTTTTTGTTGATGTTGCAGATTTTGAATTTCGCGATGGGCAGCATTTAAACGTTGCTTTTCAGGTTGTCTTTCAAATTGGGACAGTAAAAATAAACTTATTATTCGATTTACAGTCCCAACCGAATTAGAGACCATGCAGTTGGTGCGCCAACAACGCTACGCATAATTATTTTATTAGTATGACGCCAATTTTAAAAATGAAAAACAGCCATCATTGAATTTTTGTTTCAAATTGCCAATGCAATTGTAATTATAGAACACTTGGGTCAAGACTTTAATGAAAACCGGCCTAATTTAAAAGCGACCTGAAGCATTTCGTTTTTGTTGCGCAAAACTTCATTCTCCAGAATTAGCGGTGCGATTTTGTCATTTTCTTCCGCGTGATTTTGCCGCACCATTTCGGCTTTTGCCGCAATTTCTTCCTTTTCGCGAAGTAGAAAAGAAATCTGCTCGTTTAATTCGCGATTTTTTTCTTCCTCTTTCGCGGTCTACGTTGAGAGGTAAATAATATATAATAAAGGTAATTAAGAGTTGATTTCAGAACACGGTTCATAGTATAGCGGTCATTTAAGAAAAACTCCAGGGGAAACCCATATGATATGGGCTATAAGTAGGGGAAATTCCTAAATCACCAACCTCCAGAAATGTTAGTCGTATGGTTTTGAAAATTGGCGTACCTTTGGACATGGCCATTTTAAGGTAACAAACAAAATTTTGTCGTTTTCGACCGCAACCGGTTCTAGATATGACGGTTAGACCATTTTTCGGTTTACGCGGACGAAATTTCAGACCTTATAAACAACCCCTATATGTGTATCGTGTCTTCTGGCAGACATGAATTATAAGCTTGTCAGTTTGGTTATTATTTGAAGTTAAAATTTTCATTATAAACTCTGTCCTTAATTTTTTCTCCGAGTAGTTCGACTTCATTTTCCTTGAGTTTTTCGTCGAAAGCGTTCTGAACCCCGCGTATAATTTTTCTATGGTCAATTTGGCTGATTCCGGCGGCTTTTTCGCGTCCCAATTCGTCAAAATTAAGTCGGGCGACTTCAAGCTCATTTTCAAGGCGCCGGACTGTACGTTCAAGCTCAATAATCGTCTCCATTTTATCGTTTTCGATTTGATTATTTTGATGCTTTGACTCGAATAAATCGAGACTAAGTTTTTCTTTCGTCGAATTTAGTTCTTTGATTTCACTCGAGCAAAAGAGATTTTGGCGTTTGAGTTCTGTTGACTGATCCTAAACAAAAAAAAATGACGAATTATTATTGCCCTGAAAATGGGGGGGGGGGCAGTTTTTATCCAAAAAAGCGTAAAAAGACATGATTTTCAAGATTTTTATCCAAATAGCATGCTTCTCAAAAAACTGACTCAATTCAAGAACTTAATGCAAGGAAAAATGACTTGACCTTAGTGCAAAAAAAAAACTGATTTAGCCTTATANATTATAAACTCTGTCCTTAATTTTTTCTCCGAGTAGTTCGACTTCATTTTCCTTGAGTTTTTCGTCGAAAGCGTTCTGAACCCCGCGTATAATTTTTCTATGGTCAATTTGGCTGATTCCGGCGGCTTTTTCGCGTCCCAATTCGTCAAAATTAAGTCGGGCGACTTCAAGCTCATTTTCAAGGCGCCGGACTGTACGTTCAAGCTCAATAATCGTCTCCATTTTATCGTTTTCGATTTGATTATTTTGATGCTTTGACTCGAACAAATAAAGACTAAGTTTTTCTTTCGTCGAATTTAGTTCTTTGATTTCACTCGAGCAAAAGAGATTTTGGCGTTTGAGTTCTGTTGACTGATCCTAAAAAATGACGAATTATTATTGCCCTGAAAATGGGGGGAGGTTTTCGGCCAAAAAAGCGTAAAAAACATGATTTTAAAGATTTTTACCCCAATAGCATGCTTCTCAAAAAAACTGACTAGACCTTAGTGCAAAAAAAACAGACTTGACCTTATAACCAGACCCCCTTATATACGTTTTTTATGTTGTAAGAGCTGACAAAAAAATTAGTGCAACACAACCAAACGTACGTGTTTTTATAGTTTTGTAAAACGGGAAACATAATGGCACAGCTAATGCATTATACAAATATAAAATATCACCTGATGAATTATAATCAAAAAGTACTCATGTACTGTCAAGACAATTTTTTCAGATTTTAATTCGTTACTCGTGTTTAGAAGATAACTGGTAGAAAATATCGACTACTTTTGTAGGTCGGATTTCTTACTCGTCGCTAGTTCATATTTACATAAGTCGAATGGTAAATACGAGTGGTCATTTAATATTTACAAAACAATAAACGTTTTTATAATCTTGAATTTAAAAGTTATTTTTTGCAAAAATTCTATTTTGAGACGGTTAAAATTTGCAGTTTAATTCGGAGTCAAAAAAATATAAGAGATTAAAAATACGCTTTCTTTTTCAGCACTAGATGATGGTTCTTCAGATTTGTCAAATTTATTGTAGGTAAATTTACACGAAAGATAGTTTTCTCTATTAGCTGAGGTATATCTTTAATAAATACCCTTAATATTGGTGTATTATTCAAATAATTTAAAGAGACTTTTAAGATCAAATTTAAAGATGTCACAAAAGCTTTTTGAGGAGCCAAACAAATTTCGTCCCTACTTGAATACACATCAACGTAGCTTTTGTTAATACAAATACGATCTCCAAAAACACCGTAAAGACATAATTTTTAAATATTGTTTCCCAAAATAAAATAAATTTGAAAATTGAAATTTTAGAAAATTTAAATCTACAAATAAAAGGAGTAAAAGCTTCAACCTAAAAAAAAATCTACAAAAAAATTAACTTGACCTTAATGACCAAACCTTGTGACCTTATAACTAGACCCCCTGTAACACTAGTTTAGGTGGGTTTAATTCAAAAAGACGCGATTTTTGATTTAGACAATTTGACTTAACCTTATCAATGATAAATGGACGGGATGTCATGGACTGCACTAGGTCGGACTGCATTAGGGTGCCGAATATGGACTGCACTCGAAAAATCGGACTGCACAAAGTTCAAAGTTCAAACTAAAAATGAACTTTTTTTGAACTTTTAAGGGATGGACTGCACTTTTGACCAAAAGTAACCTTTCAAGGGGCGGACTGCACTTTTAGCCCAAAGTAACATGAAAGTTCAAAAGGATGGACTGCACTTTTAGCAGAAACTAACCAGAGCGGTGTTAACCTTGGAATTGAGAGAAAAATGTTGCTTGAAATATGTTGCTTGAATGGAACTTTTTGGATTATACTGAACAAGGAATAATCATAAAAAATGCTAATAAGATGGAGCCGTCAATTTATCTTTGGATATATATAAATTTTACAAATTCAAAAATTGTTAAAGAATGATGTAGGAAATTTTCTCCCACAGGATGAACATCCTTGCAAAATATGAGCATGTTCCGGGGTCACCGATTCAGTTCACTGTAACCGAAATTTGGTCAGGCGGGGCCAATGAGGCCAAGAAGGTTAGAATTATTTAGTGGAAAAATTTAGAAAGAAAGTAGGGTGGTACACCCGAGCTAGGGTATACTTCCAGTTTTTTTTTTGTTTGATGGACAGTATTTGCAATAACAATCACACGTTATTGTTCTACAGTCTCTAACCGTTAACTTTAGTTCCTTTCTGTTTTACGCATTATGTTAGATTCGGGTCCCGGGGCCATTTTACAAGAAAAATCTTCACAAAAGTAATTTTCAGTGAAATTGTCCTTATCACGTTTATTACATATCATTACATGATACAATTTTTTAATATTTTAAATAAATTGGACTCTACAAATTTAATTTCGTTCCAAAAAGCGGTAAGTTAACCCATTTTTGATAATATAGCTGGTTAGGTAGTTTATATTTATATATGTTTTTTTCTAAATGATTAATGCGTGATATTTTCTTAAAAACGTCAATATTATAGCCAACTCTCTCGTTAAAATCACGCGGTGAAAGTGGACGAGAGTTTGACGAAGAACTTCGAAAGAAGATGGAGGCCGAAGAGGAACAAAAACGGGTGGAAGCCGAGGAACGACGAATCAACGAGGAAAATGAGGACGCTGAACGCCGAAAAAAAGTCGTCCACAAAGCAAATCCCATTCGAACAGACTACGTCCCTGTTCCGGAAAAACGCACGGCTCTACCAACTTTGGTATGTTTTACATATGTGCCATGAAGATTATTTTTTGGAAAACATCCTTAAAAGAACCGATGGCTGTACAGAATTAGTTGCAGAGACGTTCACAAAAGCAGTGAATTTCAGTCAAAATCATGTTGTCTAAAAAGTGAGCCAATAGCCTAAGTGAAAAATTTGGGATAGCCTATTAGTGAAAAATTTGGGATAGCACAGGGTAGCCTATTGACCGGTACCACAAATTTTCAAAGACCTGCCGGTTAAGGGTAAATAGGCCAATTAATGGGCACATTCGTAGCCGTAACCGATGAAAAATTGCGACCTGGCGATTAACAGAAAATAAGGATTTCAAAAATTTTTTGGACTATCTAAATTGTAAAATAATCCAGCCTTACATAATAATGTTTCCCAAATTCCTCATTGATTTTAACTCCTGAAAAAATGTTATTTGGGTACATGCGTGGGCGTTGTTGTGCTGGAAAATTTGCGAGCAAAAAACTGACGGTTAACGACAAATAGGCCAGTTAATGGGGTGCCAGTTAATAGGTTACCGTGTATAAATAAAATTTTTATGTAAGACGAAATTTCTGGCCTTAAACCTGTCGATGGTGCAAGTGCACTCCCTGATCGAGTCATGCTTTGTACGAGAAGAGCAAACGTTTGAAGTTTATACCACTGGTGAACACATGGGAAACTTGGTAGGCGAAATCACATCGCCATCCGGAAAGCAAGTCGGGCAAAGATGTACGAGACAGAGAACGGATTTGAAATTTCATTTACGACATCCGAAGAAGGAATATACCGAATAGATATTGTGTACGAATCCTGTCCAATTAACGGTTCCCCGTTTCATATTGAGGTACATTTGCTTTGAAACAGTAGTTATGCAATTGAGAGCTTTCGGCCTAAGTGTCACCGAAAGCTCCCCTCTTTCTACTTTACTAGCTTTCAACCACTAGCCTGCAAAAAATAACCTCGTACGTCATCCGTTTAACCATTTCTGAATTTGTGGTTTTGTGGCCAAATCGACCAAAAAGTATCCAAGGGTAGTCGAGTTTTCGAGAGTATGTTCATTTGGATTCAGGAACATCGATTTGCTTATAAATTACGTTCACGGAACTTTTTTAAATNTTTCTTCGGTAATCGAAAGAGCATAGTCCAAGCATTATCTCAACAAAAAATTAGAGATGCCCATGTCCCTGTATTCTAGAAAAGTCGATTTGAAACATAAAAGTCACTTTTTCGGTGCCTAGGAGTTAAAAATTGGGGGTCGTCTATATGAAGTTTTTTCATCAGTGGATCAAGGGCTATCCGACAGTAGGTCAAAAAAATGCATTTGGGCACGTTTTAAAAATGATGGATTTCTCCTTGGGCAGCCTACATTATATAGTAAAACTTAATATAATAAAAAGTGTACAGTGTAATACTGAGTGTCTACAATGGATACATAACTTTATACATATATATTTATAAAAACATGATTCTTTGGAAACAAGGTTAAAACGTATGAATTCTCTAAAATAAAAATGTTCCTGCGTGGACAGGTCATCGTCCGAAAAAATATTTTTTGGAACAGCTTAAAAATCCGTCCTTATTATAATATGGACCATATTATATGGTCCATATTGGTGCAAAATAAACTTACTCGGTTTGATAAAGGTGGGCTAGGTTCGTTTTCTTCCATATATTGTCGATCTTCCTCGACACTGCTATCTTTAGTGGGTCTGGGTGGTCGACCTCTACTGCTCCCTCGACTGCCCCTCGAGATGTCTCCATCGGACCGTTTTCGACCAGACATTGCATTTCCCGCTGAAGGAAACGGCACAATTTCTGGTGGCTCGCTTTCAATCGACGTTCGCCGGTTAACCAAACGACGCTCGTGGTTGACCGGCTCATCTATATCCATATCCCTAAAATTCAAATCTTATTTTAAATGTTGATTTGACAATAAATTTTAATTTAAGACTATAAAACGCGTACATTTCTACCGAAATTGACATATAAAAATTGACCAATCACATTTAAAAAAAATACCTTAAATCGGTGAGGGAGTGCGCTCTTCCAATATTTTGGGTGTGCAGCACCAATTGCTGAATCGGGGATTTATGACGCGCTTTTGACTTCTTCCTCCCAAAGCCAAATTTCATGCTGAAATTAATCACGATTAAAACAACAAAAATATTTATTACATTATTTATTTCAAGAAACATTAAGCAATATAACGAAAAAAAAGACTTCATAAACGAGAACAAAAATCAATATTTTGTACAGGAAGCAAAGTTCTATGGGATAAGGGTTGACTTGATACTGAGGTCACTTGAGGTCATATCATGAATGATCAATAATGTGACCACCTATAGAGTACGTGATACAGTCAAAATAATTAAATAATATAGAAATTCAACGCTATTTTTAAGAATCGAAAACGGCCTTAATGAGAAAAAGTATTTTACGACCAATTATGCTATAAAGAAATCAAAATTGGCTACATAACGAACCCCAAATGATCTCAGTTTTATCTGTTCGAACCCTTCCCTGTTTTTTTTAACTCCTGCAATTGTTTGAATATATTTTGTAAGCAAATCATAGACTAAAAACGGGCAGCAACAACTTATTATATCAGTTCGTGGGAAATTCTCTTAAAACTTTTACTGCGCGTTTTCATGATACGATTTTACTTCAAAACCGCAATTCATATATGAAATATTTTTCACCATATGTGCAGTTAAGTAGACACGACTGATTGGCAACAGACGTGAAGACAGGGTTTAATGGCCATAAAAAATATTTAGTTTTCGTTAAGTCAAGTTTTGACCACATCTATCTTTACTTGTATACTTAAACGTGCGAAAATAATCAAAGTCGATGACTGAACAACTTTTCTTAAAATTTTCGATAATTAAAAACCACTTACAGTGTGTCAAAGCTCAAAACTTACCGCTTTTTATTCTAGAAACCAATACGCATCGGGGGAAGAATTTCATCGCGTTACTCTTTCAAAATTATTTTTTCCAAACATAATTGATGAAAGAGAAAAGCGATGAAATTCTTATTAATTTCTAGAATAAAAAATGGTAAACTTTGAACTTTGCCTCACCGTACTTATAACCATTCAGCCCTGTACTCCGGCATCATCTTAACAAAAGGAAAATACCGGATAATACATACGCCTATTATCTAACCGATAAAAAAACTTATGTGCACATCTGGCGAATATTGATACAATATCAGTAATAACAGAAAACAATTTATAATATTTTTTTTATTAAAGTTTTTTTAATCAAATAAAAAACTAAAATCTTTTAGTCGAGATTTTAGTTTTTTCTTAAATGATTTTAACCGATTCACCTTGGTTATGAAACGTCACTCAAATATAATTTTAGGCAGCAAACGACTACACTAGTACTGGGGTTTTTAGTCGAAACGATTACTCGAAAATCGAAGAAAGTTAGTATACATTTGTTTTTGGTTTTAATTAATATTTTGCATCGAGCCGAATAAATTCTTAACTCACCCGATAGTGGGGGTCATGTAATGCCTATTATTAATAGGTTTATCTTGACAAAAAATTAAATGATTCGTTAAAGCACAAACAATTAATAAATTAAGGATCAACTATTTTGCCAATGAAAAATATCAAAAATGTATGTCATTAATGAATCATCCAATATTTTTTATTAGTACGAGATAATAAATATTTGCTAAACTAATACAGGGAATGTGGTTATAAGGTGAACCTGAAAAACTACTTGACCTTAATGCTTAAAATAAATGATTTCTTTAGAAACAATGTGTCAACCGGGGAGACGTCTTGACCCGAAAAAAAAACCAAAAAAGACACGTTGAAAAATCAAGTTTAGCCGTCAAAATGTGAGACCTAATAACCACCAACCCTGTATAAACCTTCTCACATTCCTTACTGGTATAATTGCTACCGAAAATGGGTCTTTTATACCCGAAATACACTGGATAATCTAGTACAGTTCAGAGTCATGAATTTTGTCTATAAATAACGGAGACTTATATTTTTAAAATAGTGCCAAGGCATTCAATAAATTCGGTCAATTCACTTGAGTTCAGTGTTAACTCTAGACCCCGCAGTTCGCCAATTTTCAATATTAAATAACTGACAAAAAAAATATAAACCAATATATGGTTTTATATAGGGTTTTACAAGACTATTTCATTCATTAGTCAAATTNAATTTGCACATTTTAAAGAAAAATAGGGCAAAAAATGAGAAAAAATCAGCGAAAATCAACAAAAATCAACTTTTTTTTTATAAATTTTTATTTTTCAAATTTCTATTACAGGACACCCTATGGAGTCGACACTGCTCGTCACGCTCGTGCTAATTAAAAATTGACTACTTCAAGACCCGCTTACTTGGAGCTCGGCGGATATACGCAGAATGGTCTATTTTGGCGCGCCGTGGGGGTATATTTTTTGATGAATTTTTTTGATTATTTTTTAATATAGCTTATCAAACTTCACTTATTGCACATGCCTAGTTTCGAATAAATTGGTCCTTTATTCGAAGAGAAACTGGCATCATCTCAGAAGCTTATTTCTCAAGCAAGGAGGGTATTGACCATCCTTAAAACTATTGGGGTCAAAAAGTAATGAGGATATAAAAAGCGATGGAGACAAATGTGGCCACATTGCGCGGTCCAGGGTTAACATAACACCACACAAAAACAATATAAAACAGACGTCCGATGTTTAAACTTTTTTTTTATTTTTCTTCGTCTTGGAAAAAAGGTAAATAATAAATAGAACAACGAAAAAAGAAAATAAATGTTCGATAATAGAAGCAGATAACAGAATAACAGCCTTATAAGGATCCGAAAACGGATATGGGCCTCTTATGGGCAGAGATTGATATTTATATTGATTAAAAACGGAGTTGGCTCCTTTTCGGACAAAATGCATTTTTTGGAAAAAAAACTTAATGACGGAACTTCCGACAGTTTTACGAAAATCATTGTACCTATCACTGTACCATTGGCACATTAATTCACACCATTAGGCTTATATTCCTTATAACCGTGTGTACTGTGTTGGGCACCCAAGAGCATACTATAAACAGATGTGCATTATGTGCTCTCGCGCGCCACGCTGGCAAAGTTTATTGACGACCGAGGGCACTATTTACGCAATACATAAAAATCAGACATTTTGATAATCATGCAAGACCAACTTTAGTAATATTATTTATCTGTGATAATTTAAAAATGTTTTTCGATACACCACATATGCACTAAAGTGAATGGCTGTACACTTTTTATGCGCAATTCTGGTAACCAAAGTGGAAACTTGGTGTATGAATAATTTGCATTTTAATGCGTCTATAGGGCTCACAACCTATATAAAATTACTTGCAGACCATGAGCCCATAAAGACTAATATCAGAGGTTGGCAATTGGGTCCAGTCGGGTCCAATCGGGGTAGGGTAAAAAAGTGCCCACCTCTGACTAATATAATAATGTCCGGCCTGCCGGAATTGTCAGCTTTATATAAATTGTAGGTCTTGAGAGTTAAGTAGAGTTCCACCAGATATTTGCTTTAGTGAATGACTTTTTTTGACAACCAAAGTTATACAAAAATTAAATTTATAATTACAACGAAAATAATTTTCCCGTGCGTGAGGGCCACTAGGATCTTGGGTAAAAAGACCATAATACATTGTACGCTAAATTATTCCAGAAGATGTATTGGAAACGATAATTTCCAAAATTCGGAACTTATTGTTCTTTTAGTTGTTATAATTCAATTTAACCATAAGTTCTGGTCTATAACAATAATTGTCGGTAACTCTTGCAACACACTAAAACAAATAGAAACATGATAATAAAAACATTATTTTTCTTATGTTGGTTATATAATAAAAAATTGTCTGTAAGATAATAAAAACGTGATTTTCAATATTATTTTTCCTGTAAAATCTTAGATAAGTAGTTCACGTTTTACGTGAGATTTCAAATAGATGATTAGACCAATCAGAACATTCAGATATATATTCTGACAGTTGAACAATTTTTAAAACCTAAAATCATTGATGATTTCCCAAAATAATGACAATATGCATGAGTATTATGAAAAAATCGGATGTTAAACCCAAGAAATGAACCCGATAACACTCAAAAAATAATAACGCCCATTAGAAATGTAAGCGGGTTCCAATGACGTAAAATAAGTCCACGTAATTTTATCAAATGAAACACCACTTTAATCTTTTTGACCCATTTTCATTTGTAAGAGGCGTAATTAGACTTAGTTATGTGATTATTCTGAAATGCCACCAACGATTTCTTGTTCGTTTAAAGGTACACATGATACAGTAGAAAGAAAAAAAAAAAGAAGAGCACGAGCGTCTCATGTGGTAAAAAAGAGTGAGAGAAGAGTAAGGGAAAAAACAAACTAGAGTTGATTGCTTGTAGAAAGTTGGGCGAATAAGGTGAGCGAGTTCTGATCTCTAGGGTGGGCCGTGATTGCTCTTTCGCATGATGATCAAGTTGATGATGCTAATGAGCAGAAACGTGACTATATTTGGGGATATAAATCGATAATTTATTGGACAAAAAAATGATACAGGGTTGGACTGTAAGACGAGCCCCTAAAATATCTTTTTTAATGTAAACTTTCAATTTACTTATATAATATTTATAACTTATAAATTATAAGCCATGTAAAAAAAACGATCCCCGAGCTTGGTCTACTTGTGTTCCCGAGTGTGTCCAACACGATGTTTTCGATTGTGCTTTCGATGGTGGTGGTGATGGTGGTGGCTTTTGTGGTGGCTGGTGTGGTGTGGAAGGCACCGGTCAAAGTGATGCCGAGTCGCTTCCTCGTCGAGCTCGAGATCCCGCTGGGAGATTGTGATCGAACCGAATGACTCATTGCGACTACTCGACATTAACTTCAAATCATCGTGATCGGAACTGAATTTTATGGTTGACTCTGGCACTCTGAAATATTAAATAATAATTACATAATTAAATTAATAATTGTATTTACAATAATGTATATACAGGGGGGTCTGGTTATAAGATCAAGGCTAAAAAATGACTTAACCTTAATGCACTCCAAAAAAAATGACTTGACTTTAGTGCAAAAAAAGTCCAAAAAGATATGATTTCTATAAAAAAAAATATTACTCGTGTCGTTCTAAACGTATATGTCGAGTTCTAAATTTAAACCCAAAAAAGTGAAAAAAAACATGATTTATCTTGAAAAAAAAATGACTTGACCTCAGTGCAAAAAAGATGACTTGATCTTATAACGGTCACACCTTGTGACCTTATAACCAGACCCCCTGTATACTTTTTTGGCCAAAATGGGGCCATTCTAATACAAAAATGGTCCGTTTTGTGACGATTCTCCTTTTTCGGACGCTATTTTTGCGAACCGAAAACGTCCGATAAATGAGTAAGGACTGTATGTAATATATTTTCCCCTTAAAGAATATATTTTCGAAGTATTATTGAATTGATTCGTAAGCGTTCGTAAAACGTTACCTGGCATCAGGACTTTCTGAACATCTCAAAAGACTGGACACGTTCAGATTTGGGTGCCAAGTCTGTAGATCGGACTGATATCCAGAGTCACTTCCATAACCGACGGTGGACCCGTTGACAGAGGCAAACTCTTTTGCCTTATCGTCCCACTTGTAGGGATCAAATGGGGTCCCCGACTCGGCAAAGTGATCCTCATAAAACATACGATCCTTTTTGTCTGAGCAGTCTTGAATTTGAATTCCATAATCAAAATCCATTTGGGCAATCCGCGCGTCATGTTCCGACACNGAGCCAGAGTAATCTGCAAATGACCTAAAAAGCCGAAATGAGTACGTCTGAGCGCATTTTTTACGTTATTGGTGTTAATGTTTTTCATCGTTTCCACCATATGATTAGAATTGAGAGGTGTGTGATTGGACCTCTTTTATGGATAATCGGGTATTAATATGTAAAACCTTCAGAACAATTCGGGACAGAAAATTATATGACCTCTACGACTGGTCATAACTTCTTACTCAAAAAAATTTCAAATAAATTAAAAAAATCTCATTTTTTTTAAATATTAAAAAAAAATTAGATTTTGCTGTTAAGATTTATTTTTTTCATTTTGAAACATGAAGCATACGTTTTATATTTCTGTGGGCCCAAAACTGAAAAACTAATATTGCCAAATTGTAGAGCTCAAAGTGTTGCTAAAAAGATGTGTAAAAATCGTCGTTTAAAAATGTATGTAGCGGACGCTAGAATTTTTTGAATAATAAAGTTTTTTTTGAAAATAAGCGAAGAGTTCATCACGCCCCGTTTTTTTTTTTCATTTAACACGCAGTTTTCGGGTCATTGCGTATAATCCTAAGTGGTCATATAATTCTTAAAACTATTGCGTTATAAGACCGTCCGTTAATTTTGTAGGTCTTGGCTAATTTATAAAACCGTCCTTCTTAGTGTTTATTTGGCTGTAAATACAGTATTAAAAACCAACCAAGTTGACCAAAAATAATCGCAATTGACCTGAATAGAGGCCATTATCTGATTAGACGCTATTTTACCTCCAGTGCTGCAATTATTTTTTTACATGATCTAACACCATGAAAATATTTCGGTCATAGATTTAGCTTTTGTAACCTGTGTTAGCGGCTCAATGATTTTTAATACAGCCATTTTAGCTATCATGAGATTTCTCAGAATAATCCAAAAGTTTCATAGATGCGCATACCAAGGCTTCTGGGAATAGTTTTTGGTCATTAAATTTAAGTCCTGCTAGAACAAAAGGTGATTGATATTCACATCTAACTAAAGGAAATTGGGGATGCTTTATCGAAATAAAAAACGCTTCTTTTTTTGGGTTAACTTTATCGAAAGATTTTCGGGAAAAATGTTTATCGATGAAACGTTGATGGGGGAAATTAAAATGAATTTGCAACCTTTTTCTTTCAAAACCGTTTTCTCCGATACGCCGCGGTGCCTATGGAAGAATCATGAAAAGTTATAAAACATTTCTCAAACATTGTATTTTACCTTTTAACCTTTGAACACATATTTAAAACAGTTCCCTGAACACATCGGACGGAAGTTTGTCCGTCCCATCTATCGTTGTGTTCTAACCTACGTAACCTACGTAACCTTTTCACCATGAGCAATTCGATGGTCCTGAATCGAATGAGCATNTCACTTCCATAACCGACGGTGGACCCGTTGACAGAGGCAAACTCTTTTGCCTTATCGTCCCACTTGTAGGGATCAAATGGGGTCCCCGACTCGGCAAAGTGATCCTCATAAAACATACGATCCTTTTTGTCTGAGCAGTCTTGAATTTGAATTCCATAATCAAAATCCATTTGGGCAATCCGCGCGTCATGTTCCGACACGGTTGAGGTCGCCACGGAGCCAGAGTAATCTGCAAATGACCTAAAAAGCCGAAATGAGTACGTCTGAGCGCATTTTTTAAAAAATAACGTAAACGTTATTGGTGTTAATGTTTTTCATCGTTTCCACCATATGATTAGAATTGAGAGGTGTGTGATTGGACCTCTTTTATGGATAATCGGGTATTAATGCATGTATATAGGCAAAACCTTCATCTGAAGGTTCTAAAATTCGGGACAGAAAATTATATGACCTCTACAACTGGTCATAATTTCTTACTCAAAAAAAAAAAAAAATTCAAATAAATTAGTTATTTTGCTGTTAAGATCTTACAAACTGTAATATGGCTCCAACAAAATTGGGATTCTACGAATCTGGAAAAGTCAAAAAATTTTTAAATCAAGTTCATACCATGTCTGGTCTAAGAAGAGATAGCGTCACAAATTATGCAATACACAGGGTGCGCCGTTATGTTTCCCCCGTTATGTTTCACTTTTTCCCGAGCGTGCTGTTATGTTTCACTTTTTTGAGAAAATATTTTCCCCTAATACATATCTTTATATGTTAAGCCCTACGCCGTTATGTTTCACTTTTTCCCGATCGGGCCATTATGTTTCACTATTTTTCGAATGTTTTTGTGAAACATAACGGCGCACCCTGTGTAACAAAAAAAAATACCCGTCTGAGGAGTTGTTAAACTATTCGCTTATTTTTTCATTTGGAAACATAAGGTATACGTTTTATATTTCTGTGGGCCCAAAACTGAAAAACTAATATTGCCAAATTGTAGAGCTCGAAGTGTTACTAAAAAAATGTGTAAAAATCGTCTATTAAAAATGTCTGTAGCGGACGCTAGAATTTTTTGAATAAAAACGTTTTTTTGAAAATAAGCGAAGAGTTCATCACGCCCCGTTTTTTAATTTAACATGTAGTTTTGGGGTCATTGTGTATAATCCTAAGTGGTCATACAATTCTTAAAACTATTGCGTTATAAGACCGTCCGTTAATTTTGTAGGTCTTGGCGAATAGTATTAGCCGGTCATATAATTCTGAGGACTAATTTATAAAACCATCCTTCTTAGTGTTTATTTGGCTGTAAATACAGTATTAAAAATCAACCAAGTTGACCAAAAATAATGGCAATTGACCTGAATAGAGGCCATTATCTGATTAGACGCTATTTTACCTCCAGTGCTGCAATTATTTTTTTTACATGATCTAACACCATGAAAATATTTCGGTCATAGATTTACCTTTTGTAACCTGTGTTAGCGGCTCAATGATTTTTAATACAGCCATTTTAGCTATCATGAGATTTCTCAGAATAATCCAAAAGTTTCATAGATGCGCATACCAAGGCTTCTGGGAATAGTTTTTGGTCATTAAACTTAAGTCCTGCTAGAACAAAAGCTTGTCAGACGCAGGAGATTGATATTCACATCTAACTAAAGGACATTGGGATGCTTTATCGAAATAAAAAAGCTTCTTTTTTGGGTTAACTTTATCGAAAGAACAAGATTTTCGGGTAAAATGTTTATCGATGAAACGTTGATCGGGGAAATTGTAATGAATTTGGAACTTTTTTCTTTCAAAACCGTTTTCTCCGAAAGGCCGCGGTGCCCATGGAAGAATCATGAAAAGTTATAATTTTTAGAAATGTTTGAGAAATGTTTACATTTCTCAAACATTGTATTTTACCTTTACATGTCGCCGTCTTTCAAAGAAATTTTAAATAGTATAATATAATATTACAACTCAAAATCTCTGTTCTTGAAATTGCAAAAAAAAAATCGACCGGGACCAAACACCCCATGCGTGACTTACAAAAAAAAATTCCAAAAAATCCCATTTAAGCCCGTGCACGTTTTAAATGATATCATAAATGATATCTAAATATATATCTATTTTTTAAAGATTTGTATTTATATAATTAAAAAAAAGTTTTATTTCTACAAACAAACCTGGGAAGGTTTTTTCTGTTTGGCATGCTACGACTGGTCAAAAGAGCGCTTTTTAAATAAAACACATATTTATATTGCTTGGGTAGTACCCAATGGGTAGTACCCAATTGGGTAGTACCCCATGGGTACCAATGGACGGCACCGGTTAATTTTCAGGAAAGGCTGATATCTTAAGCTTCAACAAAAATTTTGCTTGCCAGTAATCAGCCCTTTTCCAAGGCAACTCGTAATTTGAACCGATTAAATAAAAAGAAATTATGTAGGAGTACAAATAAATGACTTAAGAATGTACAATATAAATATATACCGTGTGCTGCAGCATTAACTGTCGGGCTTTAAAAGTTATTGACATGAATCTTTGAGCTGAAGCAGACGATTATTATCAAATATTTCTTTTCAAACAATTTTAAACGTTAATTAACCGGCTCCACTCAAGAAAGGGAAAATCATAGTTTGAATTTCAAATTTCAAACAATCTTGTCAACTAATTATTGCAAAATGGTACACTTACCGAATGCTTGAGTTCATTTTTATGCCATCGTGTTTTTGGAGTTCGACATCCGGTTTGCATTCTTTGACTGCCATTTCCAGTTCCTGATACAAAACATCAAAATCGAATACTTCCTCTTCGATATTGAACTTAACCAGCGAACGCTGATCAATGCATCCATCTGAATATCAAAAATTNTTGTAAGGTCAAGTTATTTTTTAATACAAAAAACCAGACAGTATAACCAGAAACATCTCTTAGCTACGTTTTTTAATTGTAACAAAATTATTATAATTATGGCCCATTATTAGTATAGCGATTATTATTATTATTATGGCCCATAATTTATGGGGTCTTGACCATTATTATTTACTTATACATAAACATTTTTTGTTATCAGGTGCCAAAAAAAAATTAAGAGCAAATTATTTTTTTACGTTTTTACCGGTCGCTTTCACCGATATTTCACGCCGCGGTAACCGTGAAATTTAAAAACAAAATAATATATTATAATTCATGGGGCCTATAGGCCATAGCATAAAAGCTATTGATAAACATTTTTTTAATTCGGAGCCTGAGAAATTTAGGAGCAAATGAAATTTTTGGTTTTTCAATTTCACGCCGCTGTACCGTAAAATACCGGTGTGAGCGACAAAGTGGAACATAAAAATAATAATTTTGGAACAATCTAAAACAATTTTTAAGACATGATTTTCTTCAAATTTTAGTGAAATAATAAATAAGTAGGATGTATTCCGGGAAAATTTGGCGAAAATTTAACCAGCCGATTTTATAAATGAAAGTACCTATTTATATGTTTAAAATAAGACTCAAATAACTGTATTTTGGTCAACTAAAAAAACAACGCTTAACTACCTGAAAGGGTATCGAAGTAAGACGACTGCATAATGACACGTGAAGTGGGTCGTTGATCTGGGTCCCTTTGTATACAACCAACAACTATTGACTTTAACAACCCGTCGAGCTCATCGCAACATTTAAAACCATTCTCGTAAAACACATCCCAACTTTGGACAACCTGTGGCGAGCTGTCCCCTTCGTACCCGATTGGCACCGTACCAAAAACCATCATATATAGAACACATCCCACCGAAAAAATATCGGCACTAAAAATTAAAAATCAACAATTTTGTAAAATAATTGAATTGAGCTTCTGGACTTTTTCGGAGAAAAGCTCTGTAATTTCTTCAGGTACATTCCTTACTCCCATAACGGGCATTTGGCCAAAAATGATTATCCAATAACAGGCCCATTTTTAAAGGACTCTAGTTTGAAAACGGTTTAACACTAATTATTTTAACACTAACTTAACAAAAAGATAACTTATTGTACAAACCTTAACCCGTAGATCCCGTCCCCTGAAAGCACTTCCGGCGCATGATAATAACGAGCAAAAGCAGGAATTGAGAGGCAACGCGAACCAAACCGATTGTCCAAAATGCGAGACGATCCAAAATCACCCAACTTAATCATATTTTTAGGAAATATCATTTTTGTTTTTATTTTACTTTTTACACTTTTAAATTATGAAGTGTAAGCTGAAATAATGCTACAGGGGTGGAATGACGTCGTGTCTAGGACGACTAAAGTCTTGGTTGGTTATAAGATCAGAAATTTTGACCACTATAAAGTCGAGTAAATTTTTAACCTTATAACCAACAAAGCCTATATAATACCTTTAAGACATTTTTGAATCAGCATGAGACCTGAAAAATCGAACACCCCTTTTGGGCCTCGGCCAGAAAAAAGTTTCAGATTCAGACTCAAAATTTGAGACTGAAAAATTGCCAGAAAAATATACGACACATTTGCTTTAGCAATTGCTAACTGCTAAATATCATTTAAGGATAAAAATACCTTGAGCATAAGCGTATCAACATTCACAAAAATATTTGAGGGGTTGATGTCCCGGTGTATGACGCGCGCCGAGTGCAAGAAATTGACCGCGCGAATCAACTGAAAGGCAAAGAGGCGCGTATGCTCGCCGCCGACACCTCCCGGACAATTATCGAACACACAGTCGAGATCCGTGTCCATTAACTCTTGAACGATCAGTATGTTCGAGGGCGTCATCTTGACGTCGAGAAAGTTCACAATTGATTCATGCTCCATTTTGCGCAGAAAGCTGAAAACAAAAATTCAGCGAAACATTCTTTAGTCAAGAATTGTTTAGAATTGGTCAAAGTTTAAAAACATTTGTTAAGAATGCTTTCAAATTGACAAAAAGTGTAAGTTAAAAAATATTTTTTTAAAATTGACATTATAAGTTATAAAGTCAATTTAAAAAAATGTGTGTTAAATACCTTTCACTTTTACCATATAACAAAATGACTTCCCACATTTTCCATAGTTTTTATTTAAACATTAACTATACCGGTGCCGGTATAAATGTATAAATGTTTTTAGTAATATTTTAAGCATTTTTTTTAAACAGCATACCAAGCTTAATCTTATAATCTACGTCTGATGAAAGACAATTTGAGTTATTGAAAGGATTAAAGATAGATCAGCATATTGTCTGGAGTACAATTAAGAGCTAAAAATTGTAATACACCCTTTAGACAAAATACAACAAAAAAAACATATGTCAAAATTGACATATGTTGTCGTCGTGAACCTGTGAACCGGTTTAAACCGTTGTCAGTTTTAAAATGGAAAAGTGTCAATTAAATCGACAACATATTCACTAACTACTTTAAAACCTACTTGTCCATAGTGAAAACAACTACTTCCGGTATTAGAGTCCGACCGTACAAAAAAAAGTAAAAAAAAACAAATTATTGAGAAATACATGAACGTGTTTTCTGAAACATATTACAAAAAATATTCAGAGAAAAAAGTGTTTCGTATACAGGGGGGTTGGTTATAAGGTCAAGGTCTAAAAAACTGACTTGACCTTAATCCACTTTTAAAAAACTGACTTGACCTTATAACCAACCAGAAATTTCTTTCCACAATAAGACCTTGGGGGAGGTCTTCATTCAAAAAAAAAATGCATGATTTTAAAAAATTTTCCCCTAAAAGCATGATACTCAAAAAAACTTACTTGACCTTATAACGGCACAAATGGCTGACCTTATAACCAACCCCCTGTAGTTCTCCGAAAAATTTTCCATTTGCAAAATAATCCGTTTGCGTAATAATACCGGTCACTTACCGTAACTCACGAATTAACGAGATGAGATTTCGAGAGTCTGAACGTGAATTGACATTGATTTGTTTGATTGCAACTCGATGGCCGGTTGAATTGTCGAGCGCAGAATACACTTTGGATTGGCCAGCGAATTTCGGTTTGAATAAAAGAACGGGGCATTTGAATTCGCCCGGGAATTGAAGATCAGGTGGTTCCGACCCTTCATCAGGTGGTTCTGATGACTCACCCTCTAAATCAAAAATGATGAGAAACAAACAATACGTTTGATGATAAAAATACAGAGATAAAATTTAATCGTCGGTTAACTGCGCCATGCGTGGGCAATAAAATGACATTTTCTAAAAAAGTGAAAATTTAAATCTGAATTTTTTTAAGATCACCTTTTGCGCAAAAAGTTAATGCAATCAAATTACTACCACTGGGTCTAAAATCAGGGTTAAAACAGCTAATTTTACCAAATTGAAACTCCCCGAAAAACGTTTTCTCCGAGTAAATGTTTCTCCGAGAAACCCGTCACCTAATAATGGATATAAAAACAAAACAAATGATTTTCCAAGTTATACTTTCAGATTTATGGTTTGAAAAACTGCTTTAACCTAAGATGAATTTTCAAAAATATGACTCGACCTTATAACCAACAACGCATCTAATAATTTACCTGCCAATTGGTCGTCTTGATGCGAATTAATTGTAGTCTGCATCTCCGTCTGTCGCAATTCGAGGCGACCGAACGTTTGAGGAGTTCTCCCTCTAAGTCTAAATTTAACGTTTTGTTTTCATGAGAAAAAATAACATAAAGTTACAGGAAAATATGCGGACATACATATGTATATGTCTGAAAACCTTATCTCTTTTCTCTATATCATCTCTAATTCATATGTAAAATAGTTTCAAGAAGGCAAAAGTGCAAAGTATCTCCGCGTGTTAAAAAATTATTATTCTCTCTCGAAAAAAAATGACACTCTCGTCTGTGATTCAATTGTCAGAATATAAACAATAGGAAAGCGTCATTGTTAAACGTTGTCACGCCAAAAGTGAGTCTTGATTGAGTGCCGTTTACCATGAAGTTCATGGCATGAACATGAATTTATCAATATTTATATTTTATGTGATGATTATGTTTTAGGTATTTATCTAGAAAAGTGTAAAAATAAATAATTGTACAATTTTTAATCAAAACATAAAGGAATTCTTTCCGTCACCCTACATATACGAAAAAGACATATCCTATGGCCCATAGGCTATGGGCAGACATATCCTATGGGCATATGATATGGGAGTCCGATAAGGGGACTACAAAAAAAATCAAGCTTTATCTATTTTAAATAAAATTTTAAATAATAGGCTATTACTAATATAACCATCGTTTTGTTTAATACCGGTAATACCGGTCCGGTATGGTATCAATTTTGTTTTAATTAATGCGTAGGTATTAATATGCTATTGATACCTACGCATTAATTAAAAATGTTTATTTATAATAGCCTTAACGCCTATTATCAACTAATAACGGATTTATAAGTTAAAAGCGGGTCAAAAACCTACACAATGATTAATGAGTAATTGATTGAGTGCATTTTAAACGGAGCACGAACGCACATTCTCTAGTTTGCTTACATAAATATGATCTGTCGCTGTTCTAGCACGCTGATTGGCCAGACAGATTCAACTTTCAGATCCAACAGCCACTCAGGCCATAGAACAGCCACTTTTTTCATTGTGTACTACACAATGTGTAGGCCCTTACGGTAAGGGCCTTACCCGTGTAGGTTTTTGACCCGCTTTTAACTTATAAATCCGTTATAGACCAAATATTATTATTATGATATGTTTTTTTTTATTATTTACTAAAATTTTGCTTCAAATTTCTCCATAATTTGTCTCTCTGAATCAGAGACTCTGATTATATTTTTGCGCCGCTCTTTGGTACCGAGAAACAATTCAACAAATAAGTGTATTCGCCAAAAGTCATTTCCCATTTTCCCAGGATAAAATTGTCAAAAAATAAACTGACTCGAGAAAAAATGTATGTCATCTGTGCTTATCACTGATTTTTTTGTCGGCATGTACCAACTTTTTTTTCAATCGTCAATAATTTTCAAACGGAATGGGTGGCGTTTTTTTTTTGTTCTTCATGATTGTTATCGTCGATAAGTTATCTACATTATTCCTCTCTACAGACGATCTATTGTAAAACCGATTGTTTGTATTTTTTATTCATATAGGGCCTTATAACCAACATCTCTCGTAGACAATTACTCAAGTAAGACGAGTTGGCGGTCTAGAATTAAATGCACTGTTTAGCTCGTTATTGACGCATTTAGACATTTGATTAAAATTAAAGATCTGTCTTTGTCTGCAAAAACCATACTGAAGCATGATTTTATATGATATTTTCAGAAAAAAAAGTCTTACAAAACCATAATATTTTTTCCACTATATCATATAGTCTATATGATATAGTCTATGATATCCTCGATATCTTAATATTATGGTTTTGTAAGACTTTTTTTGTGAAAATATCCCATAAATTCATGTTTCACTATGGTTTTTGCCGACAAAGACAGATCTTCAATTTTAATCAAATGTCTAAATGCGTCAATAACGAGCAAAACAAATACAGTATATGCTATTGTATATCCCTCTATTTTCTACCACTATGCTTTTATAAGATTCTTGTAATAGCTTAAAAACTGAGTTTTCACTAGCACAATAAAAATTGTATTTTTGATTGGTTAGGATCTGATTTTTCTAGATCTAAGCTAAGCTTAAATAATAACGAACAAATTTTGAACAGACGATATTGTCTTGGGCACAAAGAAAACCCTCTTTAAATGGAATTCTAAAAACTGGCTTGATAACCAAACAAAAAGTAAGGCAATATTTTCCGATAACTTAAAATTATATGTTTCCCTGTAAAAGACGAGCTTTTTGAAAGTATGCAATATAAACTGGCAAATAAACTGACACTATAAACTGGCTTGACCATATAACCAAACAAAAAGTAAGACAATATTTTCCCGACAACTTAAAACTATATGTTTCCCTGTAAAAGACAAGCTTTTTTTAGCATTTAATTAATACATCCTAAATAAATTTAATACAACCATCCTAATTAGACTTTAGGTGCATCCCCTTGTTTATTCGAAGAAAAAACTCTTAAAACACTGGAGAATCTCAAATATCTCTTGTATAAAAAAACAGGTATCTGACGCTTGAACAAATCTCTATTTTTTGTCTTTGTAAATTTTCGTCAGACAAAAAACAGATATATGCATTTTGTTCGCGGCCATGTTTAACACTACCTGGTACAAAGAGAAAAACGTTCTTTTGAGTAAACTTATCCATATGATTAAATGTATGCTTCAGCGGCTATTAAGCCTTTATTGGCTCAATGCCAAAATGCTATCTTCTCTTTCAATTAATTTCTGAAATAAAAAAACGGGTTGAAAATTCACAAATCACATGTATTAGGGTGTGCGATCATAAGTTACATGAGAAATTTTTATGAAAAACGTTTTTAACTGATATCATATCAGTGATATGTGAGATTTTTCATATATCACATCTCTTTATCTTGACTTTATATCAATCCAAAAAGCGAATTTGTGCGGACTTCAACTGTAAAAAAAGTGTAAGAATAGGTTAACACTTAAAACACTGTGTATCAAAAAATTGATAAGCCCGAAATCTAATTACATTGAATCTTAATTAAATGTAAACTAATTTTTTCACAAAAAAGACTAAAGACCTAAAATTTGTTAGAATACCTTCCATAAAGATCATACCGATTTAACTTTACACTCCGTAAGCCAATTAACGCCTACTACTCAATCTATACGCATAGATCGCAACATATTTATGGGGGTTAAATAATGTATTTATACTCTATTGAACATTCAAAGTCGAGTTCTAGTTTACTAGCACTTTAAAATATACAACTACATATAATTAGTACAGTCCTCGTCCCCGAAACGTCCCAAAATGTTTTCTAAAAACCTGGGACGTTTCGGGGACATTGGGACGTTTCAGGGACATCAGGCCTTTTTACCGTTAAAAACCTTCATTATTACAAATTTGCTATTTAGATGTTTCAAGTGTCTTTCAATATCAGTACAGTCCNTTCGGAAGGCGAAACTTAACAACGCCTGGTGTAGGCGAGTTAGTAATCGGAAAAAATGAAACAAACCATAACGAGCATAAAAGGAGTGGAACAGCGGGTCACCCGTTGTATGGCATTCTTCAATTTAACTCCCAAAGACCTAATCGAAATTTCTATTGGCCTTTTGTGTACTGCAAAGGGCCAACAGGCAATATCTCGCCAAGAAAAATGTGTCACAAGAGGTCGAGCAAGTGATTGTAAATATAAATTCCAATATAAAATCCAAGCCTCTAGCTACGTGAAACATCCTAATTCATTGATAAATTGTAGGGAAACTGATTTGTTTTGTACCATGAATAGTATTCATTGAATACCACATTATATATTCCGCTAAAAAGCGCTTTTGAAATTATGTTCAAATATCACATCATATATTCCGCGAGAAATACCTATTCGTTGTATTCCGCGAGAAATATAACATTCAATTGTGGTATTCCGTGAAAAATCTCACATCCGAATGTGGGATTCCGGGCGGAATCCCACATTCGGATGTGAGATTTTTCCACGGAATACCACAATTGAATGTCATATTCCTCTACGGAATACAACAATAGGTATTTCTCGGCGGAATATACGATGTGATATTTTCTAACATAATTTATTCATATTTGGCCTTATAACCAACATCTCCCGTAGACAATTACTCAAATAAGACGAGTTGGCGGTCTAGAATTAAATGCACTGTTTAGCTCGTTATTGACGCATTAAGACATTTGATTAAAATTGAAGATCTGTCTTTGTCTGCAAAAACCATACTGAAGCATGATTTTATGGGATATTTTCACGAAAAAGTCTTACAAAACCATAATATTTTTACACTACTACATCATATACCTAGTCTATATGATATAGTCTATGACATCCTAGATATCTTAATATTATGGTTTTGTAAGACTTTTTTTGTGAAAATATCCCATAAATTCATGGTTCAGTATGGTGTTTGCCGACAAAGACAGATCTTCAATTTTAATCAACTGTCTAAATGCGTCAATAACGAGCAAAACAAATACAGTATACGATATTTTAAATCCCTCAATTTTCTACCACTTTTATAAGATTCTTGTTATAGCTTAAAAACTGAGTTTTCACTAGCACAATAAAAATTGTATTTTTGATTGGTTAGGATATGATTTTTCTAGCTCTAAGCTAAGCTTAAATAAAAAGGAACAAATTTTGAACAGACGAAACAGACAAAATCACCTTCGCTTATTTTACCCAAAAAGAAATGTGCTTGTCCTTTCCACGTAAAATATTTATCAATCATCAAATATACCCTTGGGAATGTCTTTTTGCGTGGGGAAATTTCTTCTAGATAATTACGAGGGGTGGTCGTTTTAACTGTTAAGGTCTTGGGCACAAATAAAACCCTCTTTAAATGTAATTCTAAAAACTGGCTTGACCATATAACCTACAAAAAAGTAAGGCAATATAAACTGGCTTGACCATATAACCAAACAAAAGGTAAGACAATATTTTCCCGATAACTTAAAACTATATGTTTCTTTGTAAAAGACGAGCTTTTTTAAACATATTATAAATACATTCTAAATAAATTTAATACAACCATCCTTAATGTGTATCCCCTTGTTTATTCAAAGAAAAAACTCTTAAAGCACTGGAGAATCTCAAATATCTCTTCTATAAAAAACAGGAATCTGACGCTTGAACAAATCTCTATTTTTTGTCTTTCTAAATCGTCAGACAAAAAACAGATATATGCATTTTGTTCTGGGTCATGTTTAACACTACCTGGTACAAAGAGAAAAAACGTTCTTTTGAGTAAACTCATCCATATGATTAAATGTATGCTTCAGCGGCTATTAAGCCTTTATTGGCTCAATGCCAAAATGCTATCTTCTCTTTCAATTAATCTCTGAAATAAAAAAAAACGGGTTGAAAATTCACAAACCACATGTATTAGGGTGTGCGATCATAAGTTACATGACAATTTTTTAGGAAAAACGTTTTTAACTCATATGTGTCATTTTTCATATATCACATCTCCTATATGATATAGCCTATAAGGTATAGGGGTATAAGCTATACCTTATAGGGGGTTTGGTTATAAGGTCAATGCCTAGAATTATCTTGACTTTATAACAATTCAAAAAGCGAATTTGTGCAGATTTCAACTGTAAAAAAGTAAAAAAAAATGTAAGAATAGGTTAACACTTAAAACACTGTGTATCAAAAATTGATGAGCCCGAAATCTAATTATTGAATCTCAATTAAACTCATTTTTTTCACAAAAAAGGCTAAAGACCTAAAATTTGTTAGAATAGCTTCCATAAAGATCATACCGATTTAACTTTACACTCCGTAAACCAATTAACGCCTACTATCAATCTATACGCATAGATCGCAACATATTTATAGGGGTTAAATAGTGTATTTATACTCTTTTGAACATTCAAAGCCGAGTTCTAGTTTACTAGCACTTTAAAAGACATATAATTAGTACTGAAATAATAAGCGCTTAAAATGACCCATACTAGGCTAAAACACAATTAATTCCAGAAAATTCATTACTGTTCCTGCACTGGTTTCGGGAGTTATATAAAAATGTACTCTTTTTAATGTCTCAATTTTTGAAGAATTGTACATTTTATTGGAAAATGCCTGTTAAATAGTAAGAACTATTAATATAACTTAATATAACAATATGGGAGAAATCTAGCTGGTTGAGTGAGGTTTGATCTGGTAGGTCACGTGTTCGATTCACGCCATAGTCATCTTGTTTATAAATAAGGAACTCCCGTTTAAAATCAATAAAATTATATTTCTCAATGTATCACTCCTTGTCGTCTTTATCATTTTTTTCTATTTTTTCGTCAAATTTCTCGAAAACATCTTGTGCCAATTGTTGCTCTTCAGTGGTGATTTGTTCGACCTCGGTGACCTCCGGCACATAAAATTTCATCATATTTTCTACGCCGTCTTTGAGGGTCACAATCGATGATGGGCAGGAAGCACATGCTCCAACAAGTGATAACTGCAATAGGCCTAAACAGTTTGTATTGATTTAATTTGCTAAAATTTTCCCGTTATTTTGAAGGTCAAAAATTCGTATGTTATAGGTTCTAAATAATGAACGCCAAAAAACATCTCGCCAAATAAAAAAAAATATTTGTATGACTGGTTATTGAAAAATATTTCCTTACAAATATCAATGCTGCATTTTCTGATTCAGCTAGTGGCA
>SCLG01000480.1:38549-51053 GCA_004367875.1 Oikopleura albicans | reverse complement strand
TAACGGAAAAAAATGGACTCGGGCACCGGGCGATTGCGTGACTGAGGACAGAAAAAAACTATAAAGTGGTACATGTGTGATAATTGTTGTTTTCTCTCCTCGATCTTAAACTCTGTGCATATTTGATCTACCCTCTAGCATTATAGATTAATGAGTATTTTGAAGGCTTGTCTGAAATTATCTCGTCGTCTATCAGCTCTTCGAAACCTATCAAATATAGAAAAAAAAACTATAAATATGAAACTGAGAGAAACAAATAAAGACAAAATGGTTCCATGGACAAAAAAAAATATTTGTCACATCTATTTGATGTGTTTTTGGGTCGATGGAACATCAACTTCAACCTATAGCAAATATGTTGTGGGGTATTAGCTATTAAGACTATTAACTATTAACCTGGTGACCTCAAATGTGGCCACAGTAACTTGTTTCTTTAGCTGATGTCTTTAGGTGAAAATCTTTAGTCAGCTTATTTTATGAAGAAGAAAAAGTAGCCATAAAATACCATTAATACACTTCGAGGTGCTTGAACTGAGTCAAAATAACTTACACTCCATACGTTATGGAGCCATCTGTGTCGGAATAGGCAATTATTGAATAGGCTGTTCACGGAAAAACAATTGCTTGGTTAATACCATACAAAATTGCGGGTATGGTGATACATAAACGCAGTAGAATTTCTTCTCTTCAAGTTTGAAAAACAATACACTAACGGGTCTGTCGATATGCACCCATTTTGTGTGAATATATCTGTACACGTTGTTCTGAAAAAAAAAAAATTTCTGAAAAGTCTCCCAAATTGTATTTAAAAGGTTTTTATGATTAAAATATTTCTTAAAAATGGTCACATTTTGAGATATTCACATAAAATGGGCGCACATCGAGAAATGATCGTTTTTTAACGCAAATATATTTTATTTAAAAAAGAATAAACTTCCTACTAACAGTATCATTTAGTTCATATTTGATCGGTATACCGTGGTACTGTGTCATCGAATGAACTGACCTAGATTTATTTTGGCCAGTTTGGCTTCCATTCTACAACACGAGGTTGAAATATGAAATAAGGTCAGTTTAAATATTCTGAGTCGCGTTTTTAGGAGTCGAATTTAGGATAGATTTATTTTTTTTCGGACCAAAGCTGAAATGACAGTGAAAATTAACAAAGAGTCATAAATCATAAAATATATCAGCCAAATAAAATTTTATCCAAATCAGACTGGTGTTAGTGAATTACATGGGGGTGATTTAAAAGTTTTTTTTTATTTGGGTTTCGCCCAAATTTTCAAAAAAATGAAAAAAAAGCCTTACCTTATGACTTCACCTACGGCCACAAAAATGTTTAACCACAAAAAGTTATAACCACACTCCATTTTATAATTAATTGAATTTATATAGAAGCCTTAGTAATGCTACATTACTGTCTATTTAATATTATTTACCTTTTTAATATAAATCTCTAACTAAGATGAGTATATATCTTGTAAGCGCACTTCGAATTTTTTTTTCTCTGCTATTATTTTATTTATTTCGTCACAAAAGACCAACTTTCCGTGTCACGGCGTTTACCAAAAATCAATTTTGGAGGACCCAATTAATTTTTTCGATGTCACAGTGAAGAACACGATACAACAAAAACTCAATAGGCTTTTTGTTAGTTTGAAGTTCTAACTTTGAACCAATATGTTCTCTTATTGTATGTTTTGGCAAGAGTAAAAAATAATTGGAATATGCCTTAACCGGTCAACGTATATGTTCACTAACAGTTATAGATTGTCGATAATTTTCCTTAGGGTCAGGAAGGAGTTAACATATGTCAAATTAACAAGCAATAATTACAAATTACCAAATTATCAACAGCTTTTTTTTCCTCTGGCGGTTATGGATCTTTTTTTACTTTTACATTTAAACTTTATTTCAAGATTTTTGGAATACAAGGTTGTAAAATTACAGTTTTAAGATTAGGCATTAAAAAACCTCTTGAGTATTTCAACCTCTTGAGATCAATAATAATTGACTTGGCCCGCCCTTGAACACTACTTCAACGTTTTCAAAATAAACTTGAAAATGAATTTCCCCGAGTCTCTTATTATATTTGTGTCAGACGAGATAAATAAATAAGACGAATCAAATAAACTCAAAAACGGTAATGTTCTAAACCCTTAATCAAGAATATTGAAATGAAGCCAAAACATCGAGCTATTCGCTGAGTTTTTTCAGTAAGCGTTTTTCAGTAAGCGTTTTTTCAGTAATTTTCTACTAGGAGTCTCTCGGGCCGTTTATGTCCTAATTGAACACGTTTCAAATTGATTAATGTCATTATATTGTGTGAATTTCGGACATGGCTAGTCCTTATTTCAGTTAAAAGAAAAGTTTGAAAAAAAAAATTATTTGAAAAAAAAATCACAAAAAAATTCATGAAAAAAATTAAATAAAAGGAAAAATCAAAACCTCGTTGAGTTCACTCAGTGCATGAGTAGTTATAAGGTCATACTAAAATAACTCTTTGTTTACCAACAGTTTTCGGCCAGAAAAGCTCTATGACTACCACACAGTAAGACTAATCTCAACTTTCACAAAAAAAAAAGTAAAAATGTACATAAGGGGTAAAAATGACTGCCACTTAAATAATTTACCATAAGGTCGTTCATTTAACTAAAAAAAATAAAATTTCAAGGTTTTTCTTCCGCCAAAAACTTTCTGTACAAAATACGAATACTTATATCAAATTTGATAATTCAAGCCTGTCACTAAACCCGGTATAATCGTCGGCTGTATTCAACAAAAAAAATAAATACGGGTCATCGAAGAAATCTGTTGATCAATTTAAGTCTTCATTCTCTTTTGACAAAAATCTTACTACATTTTGATAAATTCATAGATGCATTGAGATCAAACCTTCTTTATTTAAAAAAACACCAATTTACAATAAAGTTGTAGAGGGATAAAGACAGACTGGGCTCATGTGATGTGGTCTAAACTTAATTACTATTATCAGTTCAGAAGGGTTTACAAAACACACCGCTGTTCGTTTAATACTCTACTCTAAACGCATTTTGTTTGCTCCGTAGGTCTTATAAACTAAAATATCTTTTTTTTTAATTGTATCAAAAACGAACTTGTATAAAAGGTACACACCGGTAACACCGGTTCACACCACCAATATTTGTTCGTTGTACCAAACCTACTCACGCTGTCCAGCTCTGTTTATTATTCTGGCTTTCGCTAATTACGACATTACAAAAACTACCTTTTGATATAAGTATTGTTTTATTGACAACCCAGACATAACAATTTATATCAAGTACCCTGGTCAAGTACACCAAAATTTATCTGAACTCAATTTTTTAATATTAACTCTGGCAAGACATACCCCATGCTTGAAGTTAGTTTTGTTCACAATTATGTTTAATTCTGAGTACACGACTTTTACCCAAAACGGTGAAGGGTAGTTTCGCGACCATTTATGGTCGCGAAAAAAACCCGTTTATGAGTACTTTCGCGACCACACCTTTTGTTCGCGAAACCATATTTTGAACAACGATTCGCGACCATGTGGTCGCGAAACCATCTTTGGAACAACGATTCGCGACAAAATGGTGTGGTCGCGAAAGTACTCATAAACGGGTCGCGAAAGTACCCCACGCCCCCAAAACACACTGATTTTTATTGGTCGCCATTAGGGCCTTCCGAATAAGCCAACCATATTTTCTGACAGTAGCCAGGCCTTCGCCTAGCCATGTACTACATTTGGTCTAAAATTTTACCGTGATACGTTGATAAGCACGTTACTTACCGGATAAATGTATTTATTTACAACTCTGTAATTCTCTTCCAAAAATCATCGAATTCATTCATGTTAAATCACACACACAAAAATTACAAATAAAAGTTTCGTGGGATCAACGACGATATTGTGTAATGTGAAATACATCACTATTATGTAATAATCAAGAATAGTAGACTTAGACATTTGGCATAACCCATCGTAATGTGATACCCGAAGAATTTATTTCTATTTTTTTTTTGTATTTCATTTTGATAAAAGAACCTTGTGCATAAGATGGTGTGAACTTGACCCCGAGATACAACAATTACATACAGACCAATCAGATAAAGCCAAGTATTGAAGACAATTGTAATTAAAAGCTGCAAAAAATACACAACAGATTTTAATTACACTGGGGATCATGGTCGGACACACAAAATTAATCCATGTTGTTGTCTCGGGATATTTATCCAAAACAGAAATAGATTTTTTATTTAATTCTAAATTATAACTTATTATTTAGCGTCAAAATAAAATCGGCGAATTTTTTTGTCAAGGTTCCGGTAATTGCCGGTATAACAAGCCAATTACTTTTTTGAATTGACCAACTGGCTTCATGAACCCCCAAACAAGATTATTTAACACATCCCTAATCGTTCGAAAATCGATGGTCCTGAATCGAATCGGCATACTCTCAAAAACTCCCTGACCATACTTGGACAATTTTTGGTCGATTTGACCACAAAAACACCAATTCACAAACGGTTCACCGGTTAACCTAAGGAGTTTACTACGGCGGTCGTGTTTGGGGTTAAGCGATTTTTGTTTATAAATGTTAACACTTATATTTAATAAAACACTTTGTTGAAAATCAAACGGGCACGCTATTAACACACACACCGTTGTTTTTCACTAGGGGTCAGATTCATCGAATTTTTCTACGTTTAATTAATTTATAAATCATCAGTACGATTGCTTTGTAATTGGCTTTTTGTCAAGCTCTTTTTCGCGAACTTTTTCGGGCAACGGTTAACCACTACCGGTACTTTTGCAACTAAATGCCAAGTGAGTTTGTTGCAATCGGGACGGTTAAATTGCGCTCCCTGTCCGATTAAAGTTGTCCCGTCGACACGCTCGTTTATCAAAACATAATTACCCCTTTTAAAATCACTTTTTATAAAGAAATATTAAAACTGACCTGTTTCTGGATCGAATGAAATAAACGTAATATCACCACCATCCTCTATCACCGTCGGTCTGATTCTAGTATCTAACAGTTCTTTGATCATCGCTACCACTTCATCTGTTTTTAAGGATTTTTAATTTAAAAAATAAGTTCAGATTTAAAAAAATGCAAAAGACCTGAGCGTAAAAACATTCTCTAATTTTGCATGTTTTACTCAAATATTTAAGATTTCTTCGGAATTCAAATCTATACACAAAATGGTCGTAAAGGTACCATGGTTTAAGCTTTTTTTAAATAAAAAATTGTTAAATCATTGTCAGAGATTTTGACATCGACAGTTGAAGCGCAGTAACACGGTATTAGCTAGTAAACATTTATTATCATGCAGTCGTGTATGATTCATAAATAGAATGCATGTAACGTCATGAGAAATATTCTTTATGCTTTCAAAAACAAATAATAAACACGATCGGGCTTTTTTTTTATCTCTGGTCATAAGAAAATTCACAAAATTGTTAAACAATACTAATTGAAAAGTTATACCCGATAAACACAAATTATTTTCAACGAAAATTTGGTTCCAGCCGGCAGCACTTTCACATATATACCGAAGTTACCGTTTACGTAATATTCTACTAATAATTTAAGCACCACTTACAGTAGGGCCAGTGTGAAATTAGAGACCAGTATATACACTGTATAGACCCATGTCATACAGTGTAGACCCAGTTCATACTACAAATATCGTTTTTCTTAGATGTTGCTAAGAGGGTTATAAATTATAATATTATAAGTTATACACCGTATGCGCAGTTATCAGGCGGTTTTTTTCCTCAAAAATCTTTTCACTTTTCCGCCTACGTCCTGCGCAGTTATCAGGCACCCTACGCAGTTATCAGGCGGGTTTTTGTCGCAAAACCCGGCTGATGACTGCACACCCGCTGTAATATTAACTTATAATATTGACGAAAGGGACTGGAATGTGCTCATTGCAAGAAATAACCCATTATATTTTTTTATAAACAAAGCAGCTGGAATGCGCGATTATGCGGAAAGAGCGCTGGTAGTACCAGCCTAGTACTGTAAAAATAATTAGAAAAAACGGCTCACACATCTACTTACATTCGTACAAACTGTACTCGATTAANATCGTTTTTCTTAGATGTTGCTAAGAGGGTTATAAATTATAATATTATAAGTTATACACCGTATGCGCAGTTATCAGGCGGTTTTTTTCTCAAACATCTTTTCACTTTTCCGCCTACGTCCTGCGCAGTTATCAGGCACCCTACGCAGTTATCAGGCGGGTTTTTGTCGCAAAACCCGCCTGATGACTGCACACCCGGTGTAATATTAACTTATAATATTGACGATAGGGACTGGAATGTGCTCATTGCAAGAAATAACCCATTATATTTTTTTTTATAAACAAAGCAGCTGGAATGAGCGATTATGCGGAAAGAGCGCTGGTAGTACCAGCCTAGTACTGTAAAAATAATTAGAAAAAACGGCTCACACATCTACATTCGTCCAAACTGTACTCGATTTAACGTTCAACCTGTTGTACATGAATGCTGGGCCATGTGAAAATCAAACATTATAAAGTACTACTGTTTGGTCTTAGTATATTTGCACTTAAACATAAATTCCCACGCGCAATAGACTTTTTTCATTAAAACATTTTATGTTGTTAAACCGTTTTGGGCAGATAATTCAAGTCTTAATGAAGATTTACAGAACTCATATGCAAATAATTGTTTGTAAATGAGCCAAAGTATTTATTTTCTCACAAAAACTGCCACGTCCGATTATTTCAACGTCCAATTTACACATACCGGACCCGTATTACCGGTACTCCTAATCAGAACCAATTGGCATATTTATAAATTGATGAACAACAGTACTTTCACCCGAGGTTGTGCTAACGGGACTATGGATAGAGTGTCCAGAAGTTATCTTAAACTTTATTTTTTTTTTCTCAAATTTCTCTGTCATAAATACGTAGACTAATGAAGCATTCACTTGTAAAAAAGAAAGCGCGCATAAAAGCAAATCGTCATATATTTATTGCAAGATAATTCTAGTTTATAATGATACAAATATCCTAGTAAATGGTGCGTGGTTTCACAAGAGTATCTACCGTTTGTTAAAAGTTAAAAGGCTCAATAAAAAATGTCTGATCTGGGACTGACAGACGTTTCAACATTGAACAAAGCACTAGATGAGCTTATAATCATTCAATAGAATTATGTTATAACGCACTTAACAAAACATCATGACCTGTCATAGAGATAATAAGCTATGTGAAAACATAAAAATATTGAAACTGGCTCGGTACTGTATATATATCGTAGTGATATAAAAAGATGAAAACAATAAATAATGTTACCAATTTTTGGTAACGTTGCTTGGCAGCGCGTCTATGGCCTGTGTGGCCTGCAATTGGTCCTTTTTTGAACGCGCTCGGCCAATCACCGAAACGAAAATCACCAAATAATTTATAATATACTGTATATTGTACTTGTATCATTGAAAAACTTTGATGGACTATTTGGGTTACATCAACTGTATATAATATAAAAGAATAAACCGGACAAGCTGCAATATATTTTTGTTATTTTAGGTGATACGACTTAAAAACGACTTGATAAGTAGTTACGGACCATGTTGCGCAAATTCGCTGTCTTATCCAAAGTACTTACTGTGCGGTGAAAGGTGTTTTAAAAATGTGTGTTAATTTTTCTTCTTCTTTCTGTGCGAAACGACGATGTCATCTAAGAAAAATTAACACACATTTTTAAAACACCTTTCACCGTACAGTAGTTTTTTCAAAGATCTTGAAAAACACCATAAAATATAAGATATGGCGGGCTAATTGTATAAAGTTTGTGTTTTCATTTTTGAGGTGAAAAAAAGCGTGGTGATAAAAATACCGTAATATCTGTTTCGAAAAATGCATTTTTCTTTTGAGGTAACTAAGAGGTCATCTTTAAAAACAAAACCCGTAGTTTGAAATTTTTCTATGATTTTAAAATTTGAACATCATACTATCCATGTACCTCATAATACATTTCAGTTATGAACTTGCCGTGCAGAAGTCGGTCAAACAGCCAATAGGTCATACATTATGACGTGATTCTGTTTAAAGGCTACCGCATCAGAAAGTTCGAGTTCAATAAACTAGCCTTTACTTTTAATTAACTTCCGGCTACAAATGAGCTACGAAAACCGATGTCTAATTCTATCGGATTTTAATTGATCATAAAAACATCTCTAACTCAATAATAATTAAAAAAACAAAAAAATGTATTATTTATATATTTCCGCTATAAATACAGAAGTACGTATTATCTCACGAGTCTAAAGTACTCATTATTATTCCACAATATCAACGTATAAAATTCGTGGAAACATGATGGATATTTTTGACTCGTGAAATAATAAGTTTCAGTATTCAGATCGGAAATACATAAGCATATGTTAAAATATTATTGAGGGTTGTGTAATATGTTTTTTTTTTCTACCAGAACAGGAAAGTTAGATATATTTTGTTCTCCAGATAGAACACCACGTGTGCCGTGAAATTCACACTTATGGGAGACATTTCGCTTGTTAGAGTTGAACAAACCATGCCTTGTACGTCTTAAAAAACGGAAAGACATTATTCTAATAAAAAAGAAATAATAATAATACGGGGGAGAGTTATAACAGACGAAATCTCAGACCTTATAACCATATCCTTCAGGATTTCTTGTTCCAAAAGAATGCTGTTAGCGATTTTTCTCAAAAACACATCATTTCGTTACAAAAATGTGAAGACCGCGTGCAAAAATATTGTGACCTTTTAATTTAAAATATCGTAGTTCAAAACATTCTTAAAGTCTAAGGTCAAATCTGACTAAAATATCAGCACTTATAAATTAAGTTATAATCAATTGCCTTACTCAATGCCTTTAAACATCCTCAACGCATGCTGGGTTTGTGTCAACCTCAACGATACATTTGAATACAAATGAACCTCAAGTTGAGGTCCTCAACTAAATGGGCAATGTCCCCAAAATCCTCACTATTTTTAGCCGGTCGAAGCGGTAGAATCAAACGTCATAAAATGCTGTTTTAATAACCCGACTCCTAGTTTACGAGTCACACTTAGAAGGCATGCGCAGAAATTTTGCGAAAAAAATGTGTATTAGTTTGGAACCTTCCCTGACATTTATATTCCAAGCGGACTGATCAAAACATGGTTTATGACTTTCAACGTTACACAAACTTCAACGAAAACTATTCGAGCATTAGAACTTCTAACTTACAAATCATAAAATCATTGTTTAATAAACTTGCGAACTAATAATGGCGTATAAGTTACGGTATAAGAGTTTTCGCAAGCCATGATGTATATTTGGAAATTGCGTCGGAAAGGTAAATTCTAAATTGTACATTAACTCTCAGGGGAAGGAGTTTTTGGGAACCCGTTAAGGGAAAATGTGTGTAAATAAACACGCACTTCAAAAATTCGCAATAATTCAAAAAAACTGGTAAAGCCAAGTTGTAGAGCTCGTCAAACTACGTCGATCTGACTATTCAGAAATTGATTTGGGCCACAAGGCCCCCTAGAGAGCTGTTTGAAATCTCCAACCTACGCAAACAACACCGTCAATCGAATTTTCTCGAAAAGTTGAGGGGGGGGTCACCAATACCCGTTTTGCCTTACGGGGCCTTAAATCGACGAAACAACAAGTTGCGTGTCTATTTACACGCACTTCCCCTTGCGAGTTAATCATTTCTTTTGCAGGCTGGTGATCACAATTTAACTCCTAGACAGCAGAACAAGTTGAGTTGTTATATAAACAACACGCAAGTGATGCGTGTGTACTAAACGAAATTCAATTCTGAATATTTTTCTAAAAGTTTTTTGTGGAAAATCTGGACCTGGCCACAAACTGGTAATTAGAAATCGCCATAATTTCGACCAAAGTGGCAAAAGAACCCATAAAAATGTGAGGGTCGCCGACGGTTCTTTCATGATACAATTAGGCGTGGATGACAACAAAAACAGTAAAAAAAGTTGTTCACGTTTGTCCACTTAGCAGTTTGATAGGCATAAATAAATGAAAAAAGGAATAGCCTTTGATTAAGAGTTCATCGAAAAACAAAAGCGCTCTTTGAACTAGTAGGTCAAAGAAGGGGAGGTCAATTAAGATGTCATAAATCACGAAATTGGCAAATTTGATCAGCCTTTTATGTGACGTTTAAAAGCAAGTCTGAATAGCCATGACAGGAAACGTCGACGAAAAACGAGATTGTGCCAACAAATACTCCAAATTATTCCCTGCGGTCATAAATTTGAAATATCGGCAAATTATATTTAAGGATTTTCGTGACTGTAATTTCTTAACTCGTACCGCTCAAATTAGATTATGGCAATTTTATGGGTTTTCAGTCAAATCTATCTCTTTGGGAGTTCAATACATGTAATTTTGACCCCTGCTAATTTTCGTATCATTTTAAAGTGATTTATACACTATCGTTGAAACGGGGACACGCGGTACACTTTTGCCAGACGCACTCGGACCATATTTTCATATAATATTATTTATATACCAATAATATAGGTAAAACTCGCCCTTTAAAAATAAAAATTGACCCAAACATTTTCATCGGACAAATATGACAACGCGTTTTTAACTTCAATTTGCGTCGACGTAGGTTTGAAAAAAGGTTATTGTGGGCGGCTGATTGGCTTTAACAGTTTGCGGATCAAATTTCGGACGAAATCGGGCTATTTTATTGGATATCCTGACGAAGGGTGAAATTAATTACAGTCATTCATTTTTTTAAACCTACTAGGTGTACGCAAATTGAAGTTAAAAACGCGTTATTTGTTCGACAAATATGTTTGGGTCATTTTTTATTTTAAAGGCTAGTTTATAAAAATATATGATTTTTCAAAATGACACATTTGGTCGTTTATAATATTTGAAATCAAAAATTCAATTTCACAAAGAATACATAACCTATCCCTATTTGAACAGGTTGCGTATTTTTTTATTGAGGGTAATAGCGGAAATGCGTTTAGCACTTCAACGTGGATTTCAAATATTCGTAAATTCCGGAAAATCGTGTTTGTCAAGTTACTTATTCTTCTACAAGAGCTATGCCAAAAATATGCTAAACATATTTTCTTGCGATCGGTAAAAGTAAATTAGATAAGTTATTACATGTATTGTTGGACCTATTACCCATTTAACTCCCAATGGTATTGCCATTTTGATCGGCCATTTTGCTATCAAATTTGTATTCAAATAAAATTGGTCAATGCTAGCCTTATAAAAAGATGCTCCAGTTCCAGGTGAAGCGCATACCCTTGCATCTTATCATACGGTATGTAACCGTAAAATGATATGCGACATACGGTATGTCACATACCCATACCGTATGGGATGTATGAGTTAAAATTTCAAAAGTAATTTGTGCATCAAATTTTATTGATACCCAAACGCCTAAGTTATCAACTTAATCTAACAAATTTATACCTTTGTTGGAAATAGGGTGTCCTTGAGATTGAAATCAAAGGACGGTACTCGAAATTTTTATTGAAATTCATAACTCTAGATCCGGGCCGAATGATTAAACTTCCATTGCCAAACGCTTAACGGAAGAGGCCCAATAATCAAGTTGTTAGCTTTTAATACTGATAAGTGGTCACAATTCAAGCATTCTTGACACTTGCAAAATGTTCATTTATGTAAAAAATATTCATTTTTATGCGTAATTACTGACCATCATTTTACAGTGTTGAACAAAAATATTACATTGCTTGACAGTTAACGTCTATGTATGCCTTTTACACTAGCTCATGGCGGTTAAACATTGAGTTCGTCAATATATCCAACCAGAAAATCGAATCAAAAATGAAATCAAATCTTACTGTTTTTAAAGTACCACATAACTTAAAAGTAGCCAGTTCGCAGAAATTTGTGCAAATTTGCACAAAATCATGTGTTAGTGTTATTGTATGAGGAAGTTTTACAAACTTGTGATTGCAAACTTGTTTTACAAAAAATTGATTGAAGTGACTACTAAAACCATTTCCATTTTTTTATGAAATTCGGTTGGAATCAGAAAATTTTCCTGTTCGTTTTACCAGACTTTTAGACATTTTAGAGCAATTTGTGCAAATTTGCATGAATTTCCCCCTGTGGGTTAATATTCAAATATTATCGGAAATAAATTATTTCAGTGATATTCGTTATCTAAAATCTTTTTTCGACACAATTTCACACTAACGAATTCATCGACAGTTGGCTTGTTTTTTTCATCTTGCAAAATATTAATTGAGTTTTGAGATGATAAGCATGCACTATTGATTTGTTTTCTTAAAGATAATGAATTAATATTTTTTTAGTATTTTTTGTTATGCTTTCTCCGATAAAAATCTCCGACAGGCTAGGTAGACGCTGCGTAACTAATTTCCCGCGCAGAAAACGGTTAGAAAATTGAATATATTTCCAAAGGATGTGTACGCGATTGTTTAATTTTTTGTTTTTAT
>SCLG01000480.1:12763-24352 GCA_004367875.1 Oikopleura albicans | reverse complement strand
GCGCCATATTGTCGGACGCAAATCCGATGGTAGGGGAATGGAGTGAAATCTCTAACGATTATCTGTTCTAATCGGATGTTAATAAAGAAGAGTAGTTGCATGGTCGGTGCACAAATTCGTGTCATTATTCTAAATTATTATGTCAAGGCGATTTCCCTCGGGGGCAAACCGCAAAAAGATACCAGTTATACGACATGCGCAATATACTGTCAGGTTAGACGCTGGTTTTGGCCATGATTTATTAAGACGTTGAACAATGAGGCCACGTTTGAAAAAAAAATAATTGAAACAATTTTCCTTTATCATAACCAGACTGCCCAATTTTAGTTTCTTTTTGTTCAATATAGATTTGGTAAATTAGCCGTACCTTGACTCAAATCCTTGAGACTGATTTGTATTATATTGTGAAATTTTTTGAAATGTGGTGTTTTTTAGGTTGTTAAAAATTTTCCGAACAATACACGGTTATGGGGAAAATGAGCAATTTACGGATAGAATCATCTTAATGGTTTCCAGGGGGTCAAAAAGAAAATCGATACTTTTTGTGCTTGGTCAAATTTTGATGACTGATATGGGGTCTGTCTACGATACACCACTGAATTTTTTTCCTGAAGTACATTTCTACGAACGATAAAAAACAGCACTGTTACTCGAACTACCATTTGAGGGTGAAATTATAATTTAACCATTAATGAGCAGTAATTACAAAAACGACTTAGGTCCAAAATTTCTGATATAAAATTGTTTAAAACGCCAAATATTTTAAATGCCGTTAACAAAAAATGTCCATTTGATGCTTTAGTTTTACCAATTCTAATTTTATGTAATAAGGTGTCATTTTAGGTAAAATTAAAATTTTACAGATTAAAATTATCGAAAAGCACAGGAGAAAAAATACATATGTATATCATATACAGTATATGTATGATGAAGCAGTCGCAAAAATAGGAAAATCATTAACTCGCATACAGTATGCCGTAAACACATCTACCGAATTTAAGGGAGACCAACAACAAATGAATTGTTTCTCAGGGTTTGTCACAAAATTATTCAGAGGTCTTTGATCTTTTTTGTTACTGCAAATAAAAAAAACACATCTGTTTTTAAGTCCTGAGAAGAAAAATATTCTGTAGGATTTATTTTTTATTTTACTTTGGTGGGCTAACTAATCTGCTTTATTCAAGAGCTATTCTGATTTGAAAGAAATAAAAAAAAAGTTGAAACAACTAAAGTCAGTTGGCCTTTGTTTCGATCCAGCCAAGAGCCGTTATTTAGACTTTAGCATAAATCAATTTTATAACTTCGGCATCGAAACTCTACATCAAACGACTTTAGAGGCCTTAATTTTGGTTTTATTTTCGCGTGACAAAAAATTGACCGTTTGTTTAACTATTATTAAGTATTTTTTTATTGCGCAAGTTCTGTTGGGAACTAGAACAATTAAGTAGACTGATTAAAAAATAAATAATTGAAGTAAAATTTGGGTATCACATGAAACCTCAAGCATAAATCATTTTACAAAAAACTTGAAAGAGAGCTAAAATTAACATCAAACATTTCGAGTCTTTAATTTCCTCGTGTTTTACTATATCTGGCGACGATATAAAACGAATAAATCATTTTCTAGAGAACATTGATAACAATTATGAGCTTAAGGTATTTATGTATTCAAAGTGTACATAGAACGTAGTACCAACTACATACGGTCGTTTATCTGAGCCTGCCTTGCGAAACATTTTCTTCACTTGTTTGCATTTTGCACTTATTTTATGCACCTGCATGAAATTTAAATGAAATGTCAAAAAAGCCGACGTAATCTGATTGTGTTATTCCTAGAAAAATATCAAATCGGCACCTCGTAAATCATCAAAAATACGTGAAAGTTAAAAAAAAAGCGAACATGAAATTCATGATTTCAAGTGATGATTTCATTAAAAATTAAAAATCCAAGCGTGACATCATCGTCATAGATTACCGTGTCCATATTCTGAACTGCGTCTTCATTGATAACGGGCAGGTTGGTGTTAAAGAAGTCGGTAATAACGGCAAAAAGTTCCGCATTGAGTACCGCCCACGGCTCATTTTCATCCGAGCGGATAATTGTGATAAAATCGGGACCGAGAAAACAAGAGCTCACGCCATTAACCGCAAAAATGCGCTTAGCCAGCGGCGACTAGAATCACAGTCTTAGTTTTATACGTAATTGTTTAAAATCTAGTAACAAGAGGAAACCGGAAAAATAATTACNTTAACTCCCAGAGGAAAGCGTATGCATATATTCACTCCTTCCCCCTGAGAGTTAAAGTTAACAAATGCTATTGCTTACTTTATAGGCTGATCTTATATCGGGAAAGTCACAGGTTTTGCCATGACCGAGAACATCCCTGCCGGGTAACAATTTAATGGCATTCGGATTTGGCGTCCTTTCTGTCGTAATAAATAAATTTCTGATGGCGCCGAGACAATTGATGACTGGCCGCTTACAAAATGCTCTTAGCATAGTCTGAAAAGAATTTACGAAAAATTATCGCAAATTTACATTTTAGGAACTTTTTACTATAGTAAAACCATATGGTTTTCAGGCCCATATACAAATTATTTGGCTTTGGGAACAAAGATAGGCAATCCAAGATAGCGAATGACTAAAATTGCAAAATATTGGGGTTAAAGTTCTCAAATTTTTTTCAATTAGCACCAAAACCGGAAGAATCTGTCAGAACACAAAAATCGTCATATCTTGAGTAAAAAATGGGTCTAAAAAAAACTTTCTTGGCAGATTCAAAATTGAACGGCGAAATATTAGACCTATCATTTTGAGCTAAAACCAAAAACTCGCAATCTTAGTTCCCAAAAAACGTAAATCTTTGTGTTAGAGTAAAACGACCTGATTTTAAAATCATTAGAGGTGGCAGTGGTTAAAGTGAAAAAACGGTTCGGGCAGTTTTTGATTTTTTGCTTGAAGACAGTCGAGATTCGGGGTGGCGGCGTTTTCGCCCGATTATTTTGCGGCTGAGATGATGCTCGTCACATGAACAGTACATAACATAGTCGCATATTTCGGTGCTTTAAATGGTTATCAATGTATAATTTAAAAATAATCAATTCAAAAATACCCCGAAAAACTCTTTTAAATAGTTTTTAAACGTTTATGATATGTATGATATACCATCCTTTCGGTTGATTCATTTTCATTTCCGTCGGAGCTAATCATTCTGGCAAAGACCTTTTCAATTCCTATGACAGAAAATCTGGATTCGATTGTTGAGGTTGAATGTTCGGACGGCTTAATCATGATTTTTATCGGCTCCTATCATGAAGTCCATTTGCTTATTACAGTCAAACGACCCAGGCCCAAAAAGGGCGAAATAAAACAAAAAACGTAATTGTTGGGCGCGGAGACTGTAGATATTTTTTAAAGGCCAAGAACAATAATTTCTCCCCAATAAATATAGCATAGTATTAGCTTTTCCCAAAACCGCCCATAACATTATTACACAAAAAATCTGACATAATCGCCGGCTTATAAAAATCTTGATAAAAACCACCTTTGTACACAAAAAATGTTTGCCTCCTTCGACGACGGGATTGGACAAAATCAACTCGGACAATGTTAAAAGGGAAGAAAATAAGGAAAGTGCGAGATGGGGTCCAAGTGGATTACCACCAAGATGGAGATATTTCAATTTGCCCAATTTGACGGGATAGACACGACTTGGACATAATAGACGTTTTATACCGCGCACAGTTAAGGCATTGTTGCGCAAATCCAATTTGATAATCCGCTCACTGTGTGCGATGATATCCAAAATCCCACTAAAATCGATCGATTTTCAAGTTTGTTTTTTGTTGTTTAATTTCATTTTTTTGAGGATAAGACTTGAAAAATATAGGGCATTTAAATTTTGACAAAAGATATTAACTCAAGGTTAAACCAACACCTAAGTCGTTTTATATGATAGCCAGTTTTAAATCAGCTTACTCAGGGAACTATAACCAAACCGTACCCATTAGGCTGTTTTTATCAAAAATTTGTTCTATTTTAATTTTTTAATAAAAAAAGTTGAACACGGGAGGTATACTGTATACTTTTTCACTGCATACAGTATACATGATAGGCTGTCCGCGGGAAAGTCAGCTTTTTTTAAGTGCCGGAATCAAAAATTTCTTTCGGGTACCTAAAACTATTGTGCGATGATACAGTTTGGGATACAAATTTGGTATTTACTAATTCACTTATTCTCAGAAAGTTAAACATAGCAAACCTGTTATCATGTAATCCCTGCCCAGCAAGGTCCAGCTCGGTCAAGTTGGAGAAAAAAGGCTTTAACTCGTCGGAATAAAAATCAGCTTGGCCAAAAGGAATAAATGAGCAAGATAATGAATGGGGAAAATCATCCTCACAGAGCACCAGTCGATTAAATGTTTCCCAACAATCTACGCAATCCCCATTTGCTACAGACAAGATATACATGACAAACAAGGCATGACAAAAATGTTTTTCCACCTTATTAGAAAAATTTTAAAAAATGGAAAGAGAGGAAGATGGTTACAGTCCTGGTCCGCAATTCGGAACAAAAAAATGGAAAAAAATATTGTCTAATTGGAGACATTTGATCTTTTTAACGTTTAAGGACCGGTCAGTCATGTTGTGTACAAACTGAACCCAAAAATCAGTGATGTCCATTTTTGACACATATTTGATGTTTTTATTATAATTTAAGGTGTTAGCTAATGATATCAAGCATGACCAAGTTCATTTGGCCATCGAATTCTAGAAATTTTGGTGCTTGAAAATTTCGNGTAGGCGGTCAATACTAGTAATGATGACAACCCAAATAAAATCATCTGAAAGTAGAAGCCTTGTTCTTCAAGAACAAAAAAAAACAAGTCAACTGCAGTTGTAGAACAAATTTTATAGCGTTTTTCCCGAACGTACTTTTTGTAAACAAAGGGACTGACCGGTCCTTAAAGGCCTAATAATGGATTTTTGCTATAATATAGATTTAAAAATATTAAAAAAATGTAATAACTAATTTTTCGTAAACAACAAAAATCGCAAGTATGATTTCTACAAAAAAAAATGCAAGACTTAAAAATGGACTAAAAGCTCAACGTTATGACTAATGCAATCGTATACCCCAGCCAGAAGTCCGGTCTTTTCAATCCAAGGCAAAAATACTTCTTCAATTATGCCGACTGGAATAGTGTCAAACTCGACAAAGTGAATAAACTTCATCAGAACGGTCATTGACTGGTCAAACAGCGAGGGGATCGATGTTGATTGGTTCGTGTTAACCCTTTTAAAACAAGAGCAAGCTTTAATCTTTTTCGCCACAAACGCCTTTTTCGTATAAATATTTTGGCGTCGATTTATGACCGAAATATTTTTTCGAATTGATCCTAAATTACCGAAACCGTCACGTATGAAACACCCGACATAATCATCTGCAGACATTTTTACATTATCTAAAATAGCCGATAATTTTAAGTATTTTCACACCACATTTACCATATAATATGGTATAAGACATTTGTTTCTTGCCAGACCTTATCCCCCCAAAAAAAGTTGAAAAACACGATTTTCTCGGGAAACAGCGAAAAGCCATTTGCTAGGAATAAAAACCGGTTTAAGGACAATCAAAAAAAGCGACTGGACCTTATAGCAGTGCAGTAAAACCATAAGGAGCGGTTATAAGATATTGGTGAAGAAACCATAAAACCTTAATTCCATTTCACAACACCTATTGTGAAATCTGGTAAACCATTTTTCACAAATTCATTTCCTAAAATTGTACGGCGCCTCCGTAGCCCTGTTTGTTCCTTAAAACAGAATCTTTATCCAAACTAAACCAAAAATAGTAGTTTTCCAAAACAAAACATGACATTTTTTGTGGACTCGACCTTAAAACCCCCCTGCTTTATATATTTTGTGTACTGAACACATAATTAAAAGTCCGACGTCTACCAAGTAATAGATGACCGTCCAGATGGTGCGAGACAAATTTTAACTGACTTAATTTAAGACATTTTTTTCATCGAACATGGACAGATGGGACACAGAGCCCAATTGACGTCAAATGCATTGGAACAAGCAGAATAAAAAACTTTTTCTTACCTTATAAGGACATTTGTGAGAACACAATTGGACCAATAATGTTGGGGTTTTCAGGAAAACTTGATGTTGCGTACAAGAATAAAATTTTATTTATATATATGTAAAGCTTCCCGTGTCATTGGGGTTCAGCCATATATAAATAATATCAAAAAATTGACTCAAAAATTGGTATCATTCGTGAAAGAAAATTTTTTTAAAAGGATTAAAATTCAGAAAAATTTTATGAAATTCTCTCACTAAATAAATCGTTTTAGATCGAAATCAATAATAAATTAAATCATGAAAACTACTTAAGTTTTCAACAAATTAGCAACATCAATTGATACCATTTGGTATTTTTAAATTTAAAATAATTAGCCAGAAATTTCAAAATTCACCCAAAAAAGCTAAAAAAGACATGTCCTAAAGATTTTTTCCCTAAAAGCATGCTTCTCAAAAAACTGGATTGGCCTAAATGCAAAAAAACTGAGTTGACCGTAGTGCAAAAAACTGACTTGACCCTATAGCGGTCTGACTGGTTGACCTTATAACCAACCCCCTGTACAGAAAACGGCAATAGCAAGCACGAAAGTGATTAGTATAAAAATACAATTTATTAACAAAGAAGAATGTATCAAAATAATAAAATATATAATAGTCTAAGAAGGTTGAGTTTAAGATCGTCAATAACGGTTCGACATGCTCTTTTATGAAACTAAAAAAATCAAGAAGAAATAACTTGAGCTATTTCCCGTTGAAATTAATCTTTCTAAGTTTCTAATGAAACTATTTACAACGAAAAATAACATAAACAGTAATTTTGTATAAGTCGTGTTTAACATCGAGCTCATGATTTGTTTAAACATAATATTAAACTTTTCTTGAAGATTTTCGTCCGACTTGGGGACTCTGTGATCTCTGTGGTATCATATTAAACGAATCGCTTCGCGATTTCTCAAAAATGTCTTCTTCCAAGTCTGAGGCCGAAGATGAAGATGATGAAATCACCGATTCTTGCACGAAATCATCACTGTACTGAATCGATGTCTGGAATTTGAATTCAAAATTTGCCTAAAATCTAAGCAAGTATATAATACAGGTTTGCAGTCCAATATACGAATAAAAAAAAAAAAACCCAAACGGAATTCCTTCCAAAAAGAATTCCATTCATTTCATTTCATTTCATTTATTGTTTCGGCACCGGTGCACCATTTGGCAGATTAATTATAACAATATTAAAATGCCCAGTTTTCAAATTTACACAGTCAAAACATATGGTCCTACAAATATTCTAGAAAGCATGAAAAAAAATTTTTTTAAATAATTTGTTGTTTTTTTTATAATTTATAAAAGTTTTCTAGAATATGGTAGCTCAGCAACCGAAAATGTATTGTGAGGACAATCAGAACGAATTTTGCAATAGCAAAAGGAAAATTGAACAACTACATAAAAAATAAAATGAACACCGTTTAGTTTCTCTAAAGTGCCAAGTAAGAGACGTCTCGATTTTTTCTCTCTGAAGTCATATAAATTATATGAAAAACTGACAACTAGAACCAAAGATATGATAGAAAATGAGTAAAAATAAATAGTATTCAAAAAAGTATGCTGTTGGTCCTTCGCTGTCCTTCGCTATTCATTTGAAAAATCCTGAAGGAAGAAATCTTAGTATCTGCTTCTGAATCGTTTCAATATTGAAATTTATAAAACTTTTTACAATATCGTAAAAAAGCTACAGGGGGTCTGGTTATAAGGTCAAGCTCGAAAAAATGACTTGACCTTAATGCACTCCAAAAAATGACTTGACCTTAGTGCAAGAAAAAAGTCCAAAAAGATATGATTTCTATAAATAAAAATTATTACCCGTGTCGTTCTAAATGTATATGTCGAGTTCTAAATTTAAATCCAAAAAAAGTGAAAAAAGACATGATTTATCTTGAAAAAAATGACTTGACCTTAGTGCAAAAAAGATGACTTGACCTTATAACGGTCACACCTTGTGACCTTATAACCAGACCCCCTTGTACATTTCCTTTTAAGACCTTGTAAGCAACCCCCTTTGGAAAATATAATTTTGAATTCCTCCTGTGACATACTGGTCACTGAAGCAAGAGACGGCATTGAAATGTGAAGTGAAGTTTTTGTACTTTGATTGGTCGTTGAGCGTGGCGTCGGTGTTGGCGGAGGTGGGGAAGGCTTAACATCAATGCCCCCAATATCGACGGCCAATACCGTTTGCTGTCGTAAGGACGCGCCCTGGGTCGTTTGGGTTGTCGCACATTTTTGCTCGGGCCTTTTGTGAAGATCGGTTCGCGATGATTGGGCTTTGATTTGAGTTCGAAAAATTAACAAAAAATAGGCACTGGTTCGTTTGGGCGAATGTACAATTTAACGAGTAAATAAAACGACGTACCCTTAATTATCGAGATTTTTTTTAACTGTGCCTGAAACATTGTGTCGTGTCATATCACATCTACTTGATCTATTACTGACAAAGGACTGGACACTAATGGCCGAATCGACTGTAGCCTTGGTTAAAGACGTGCTACTATAAACGGGCTTAAAGGTTGGTCGGCCGTATCGGTCGTACGTGCCGGAGTGAACATTTTGTCGAATGCGCGAATGTGACGCCCTTAACGAGCAATTTGAATTTGACATGGGCGGTGCGGTATGGCGACGGTGAGCAATAGGTACGGTTGATTCATTATCCTCATCATTGACTGGAACCATATTCGTAGAACTGACGGCTTCAGTGGAGATAGATAAAAATATTTGTAAGGGGTGATTCTTAAACGTCTAATTTATAAAGAAAAAACGTAATGACACAAAAATTATAAATTTATCGAGCAGAACTTCAACTTCGAAAGAATAAATTTGAAGAGCTATGAATGGGGTGGGCTTCGACAGAAAAAAAAGTCCAAAAATTTCCTTGTTAATGAAAAAACCGAATGGACCTTATGTACCGGTCAAATGGCTGACCATATAAACTGTTTCTCGAAACCTATCCTTACTTGACGTTGTCAATTATACCAATTTTTATCTTATTTTGGTATAAGGCTTTTCATCCGAAAAAAAAACGTAAAAAGACATGATTTTAAAGAAATTTTTTTTTCGAAAAAAATGCTTCTCCAAAAAAGCTGACTTGACCTTACTGCAAAAAAACCTTGTGACCTTATAATGTGACCCCCTATAAGTCTCACACAGAGCATTACAAAGTTCCGGACTGTATTTAATTTTCATAAAATAATCGGTATATAATTTCTAATCTCTACTCTTTGGTATACTCTTTTAAAGTACGAATAGCATCCACGGTTTGGGTAGGGAAAAGGTCACGTCCTCGTCCAAGATTATACTGAGAGTTCAGTAAATTGAGTTCGTCAATAATTTGAGTCACAAGAGGGCACTCTTTTATATGGGTTGAGGCTTCACTTGGCTTTAAAACACGAGCGTCTCCGATGGGCTTTGGGGGCACGATAACTGGGCGTGGAACTTCTGTATTCGGTTTCATAAAATATTAAAATGTTTTTTAACGAGAATTTGTAAAATTGACAACAATTAGCCAATGCCAAAAATGGTAACCTTCAAAAACTTTCTCTGAATATTTTTTTTTCTGAAATTTCAATATTTTTTTTCCAAAAGCATGCTTCTAAAAAAAACTGACAATGTGACCTTATAACCCTGTATCTATACGATTCTATAAATGAAGCAGTGCGAAATTATCAAGATGGACAATCTCTGATGGTTTTTAACGGCAAAATTGGCACGATAACTACGCATGAAAAAATCGAATTGTATTGTTTTTTCATTCATAAGCAATTGTTGTTTGATGACTGTGCATGATAACGAAACCAGCCTGTCCCATTTTTGAGTTTTTCGATGATTCTTGCACTGTCCACAGGCTGCCATGCCGAAGCTGTAATTGGCGCCATCGAGCGGTAAAATAATGGCGGGGGATTTGAAGCAGCACCTACATCCGCGCAATCAATCGACTTTATCAACTTTAATCGCGAAATTTCGGGCTGAATGCGGCTGATGTCTGAAACGGGGTGACATGGACATAAAATGACATTACAGTTGTGGACACGAGAACGTGACACTATCACTTGCCAAAAACTGTCACGTTCTCGTGATTTTTTCCGGAAAAGGTGCATATTTCGTCCACTTTTTTTGAAAATTTTCGAGAAGTGTCATGTTCTCACGTTTTTTTGTCACGTTCTCGTGTGTCGCGTTCTCGTGTGTCGCGTTCTCGCGTTATCTCACATGTACATTTTATTGTTATAGGCTAACTTATAGCGAAAAAATTATGAAAAAAATTTTTTACACAAAATAAATTATTTTTTTCGGGCACAGAATACAGACTGACACTCTACAACCACATTAAACTAAAATTATTAGAGCAAAGAATTAAAGCCGACGTAAACTTTTGCTTAATGTGACCCCGTCTAGAATATCGGACGAGTCCGGAACACTTTTACACGGCGCAGTCTTTGGTCGACGGCTTTTTGACTTTTTCTTTTTTCGGCCCTTTGTTTTTTCGGGATTGTAACTTGGGTCCTTGATAATAATTTGGGCACAGACGTCAATTGTTCCGAGTTCAAATGTGTTGTCATAAAGAGAAGTGAACCACACAGACCCTTCATAGCTACCATTTCTAAAATTTTAAGTTGAGAAAAAACAACCATATAATACAGAGGGTTTGCTAAAAGGGCAAGAGCTAAAAAGTGATTCAACGCTGAATGCATTAAACATTATTCATTATATATTAAGAACCCAAATCTTATAAAACCCAAAAAAAATTGTTGCTTGCGATTCGCCAAATAAAAGTGCAAAAAATTGGAAATGATTTTTACATTAAAAAACGGTCAAAATTACAAACTTTACAACTAATTCAGTATATTTATATTTATACATACAGGGGCGTTGGTTATAAGGTCAAGGTCTAAAAAACTGACTTGACCTTATAACCGACCCCTATATCATATAGGCTATATGTATGTCAAAAAAAGTTCGAAAAGATATGATTTTATAGAAAAATAGTGACAAAAACATGATTACCATGGAAAAAATATGTGCGAGCGGGGGGAGGTCTAGAAAAAAGTTAAAAAAGACATCATTATAAATATTTTTTCCAAAAATTATGGTTCTCAAAAAATCTGACTTGACCTTAGTGCCAAAAAACTGACTTAACCTTAGTGCAAAAAAAAACTGACTTGACCTTATAACGGCACAAATGGCTGACCTTATAACCAACCCCCTGTAGTATTTATACATGTATATTATAGAAATACGTGACAAATTAAACTTACTTGAGAAAAAAATCGGCAGTAGCAATTTTTTGAAATTCATTGAAATCGTTCTTTTCGAGCAACTGCAGGGATACTTTAGCACTTCGAACGTTGGCGTTGGTCACATAGGTAACGCAGCGACCAATGCCCAAGTTAGCCGACGTCGTTTCGGCATTGAGTTTGTCAAGTGAAATGCAAATATTCTCCGCG
>SCLG01000479.1:87322-116691 GCA_004367875.1 Oikopleura albicans | reverse complement strand
TTTCGACCAAAAAACACAAATTAGCGGGCCTGAAAATGCTTCTTAAACCGATGTACTAATGGGGGCATATTCTTTTTAGACCAATGTCAAGAGTCGGTTAACTGATACGTGCCAATTTGATGAGGTGGTACTTTTTTTAATGAGCGAGAAAAATTTACGCCAGAAATGATGAGATAACGCTTAAAAGACTAGAGGGTTAAAAACCAATCAAGTTTGTTCTATGGCATAGATTCTATGCCTGGATTAAGACATTCTACATCTGATTTTTATTTTAGGACTGCTTTAAGCATGTATCGGCACCGTGGTTTTTCGGAGTATTTTGGATAATAACCTATTCTAGAATGTACCAATCACCTACCGTATGGTACGTCAAAATATCGTTACAAGTCATAGGAAAATTGCTGAAAGCCTCACAGTCTGAGCGTCCCCATACGGTAATGCTTACAAATGTCAAATAACGTAAGAATTTTTCCTCGCCGTACACTTATTAAGTTTATACAAAATTATACCTTCGAATTGAATCTTACTGTGAAATTTTAGGGTATAATAGTTAAGAACCGTGCCTTGTAGTTCGTCATTTAATGAGTCGCATGAGCCGTCGCGATGATTTGCTTCCGTTTTGTAAATACCCGCTAAAAATAAGACATTACTTACTGTTACGTAATATAAGAATCAAACAAAGTGCACAGTTTAAGGTCCTTCAGAAAATGAGAATTACAGTTATTGGCATTTTGAGTCATGACCATCCTTAAACTTTAAGGATAGTCATGAGTCATGACTCATGACTCAAAACGCCAATAACTGTAATTCTCATTTTCTGATCATATTTTTTAAACCGGGCATTTCTCAACATTAACAAAAAACAAAACAGCCGAGTTTTATGAAAATGAACCGGTTAGATTCTCAAAACTTGCTTGCTTCTAATCTAACCGGTTCAGTTTCATAAAACTCGGCTGTTATAAATAAAAACAATATTCCTAACACAGCATTTGCTTTTCGGGTAACGATGCAAATATTCATCAAAGATTAAAAAAAACGGAGAACATTTTAGAATCTAAAATTCAGATACCGCGGCATTACGTAGATCATTTTTGATCGGAAATTATTTTTGAAAAAGCGGTGCTGAGCGGTAGGTCATGAAATATACGATGGGAGTAAGGGATATTGTGAAAAATTTAAATTTATCAGTCGTTTATCGAATTGTTACGAATAATCAGATTTGATTTCAAGAATTTGTATACCGAGGTATTTTTCCTCAGTGATTCGGCGTGTTTAACCCACGGCAAAAGTCTCTGAAAATAACGCCTGGACGACTTGAAATCGCCGTTCGTGTAGGTTAAAAAATGCTAAAAATTTTTAGCATTTGCCCAAATCAGATTGTGCTCCGATGACATAGCGCCCGGTTAATAATAAGTCCCTTTTGTCTCAATAACGTCGAAATCTGGCAAGAAAAGTAAAATAATAAAACGTAAAATTGAACGACTTACATCGCCTTCGTTGGATCCATCTGTTAATGAGCATACAGACGGCGACGGCCAAGACGACAGCGATGACTCCCAATAAAGCCCACAGTAGACCCATTGGCCCAGCGTTCGCGGTTGGAAGTTCTAAACACAAAATCGCATCAGTCTCCAAATGGAAAATCGCAAAAAACGAAAAAAAAGAAAACCAAAAAAAAAATGGGATCTCAGCAAATTGATTAAATCTGGGCTGATCTTTAGTTATGTCACAAAATAAAACTGAAAGGGAGAGGACAATAGTGTTAAGCCATCCTTATCCACTTTACCCTCAAGTGGGACTAAAATTAGTGCAAAATTGGTGCAATTTGTCTTCAAATAAATTTGAAAAAAAAAACTTGCTGGATTCACTCGTCATAGCAACGTTGATGTTAAAAAAACTACTTTATTTCTCTAAAATAACTACGAAGGTTTTTAGTCAACACCGGATGAAATATTTCGTTTAGAAAATTTACTTAATTGTTTTTAAGAATTCACCAACGGCCCCTGGGAATTGATACTGTAATATACCGTATGTTGTAGTCTGTACCGATTTTATCTATCTTCATATGCTTTTTAACGCTATATTGGCACTACCGCGGCAATCTGAGCGCCAACATACGGTATCATGTTTTTTTATGAAAACGGTGTTACGAGACATTCCATAAAAACACGGCCGGCCCTTCGAGAGAAAAAAAATGTTTATAGTTGGTGTGGTAACGAGTTGACACTTTCGTTTCCGATTTTTTCGTCAAAAACTATCAACTCGTTCCGAACTGTCACATCGTTCCGAACTGTCACTTCGTTTCAAACTGTCACTACGTTCCGTAACTTTTGACCATTTTTGTCAAAAAAAAAAGAACTCGGAAAAAGTTTCACTTCGTTCCAAACTGTCAACTTGTTACGTCTCAACTCGTTACCAGACCAACTGTATTTTAAAATTTCTACAAAAAATTTCCATTAATAATGGTCCATTATACACAGTTTTGAAAAAATATTTTAAAAAGTACAATAATACACTATTGTTCTACTTTTATATTGGAATGCTGAAAAAGTAAGAAAAAAATTGGTTCAATCTCGGCTGATCGGGCTGTAAAACTAAAACGGACACATAAACAAGTAGGGCACAATACTACTAAACCATTCTTATCCACTTTTCCCGAGTAAAAAAAAAAATTAGCCCAACTTTGCTCCAAATCTTTCTCGAAATTTCACATCAAAAAGAGTAATTAGAAAAAAAAGCGACTTGAAGTGGGTTTTTAAGGAAGAAGCCTTGCTGGAACGTGCGATTTTTTGGCGCTTTAATTTCGCGGAATATTGAGCCGCTTTTCATGTGGAACGCGCAACACGGTCCAAAACCCCCCACTTGGCACTTTAAAGTAATCAAGATGTTCAAGAATTCAAAAACAAATGTTAAACTTACGAGAAATGTTTTTCTTCTAAGTTCTGTGACAAGTTCGGAAAGGTATTTTAGCAAGCGGACAGGTGCGGAAAGAGAAAAAAAAATATAAAAAAATACACCGCCGAAGATGATCAATATGAAACAGCGCAAAGGAATTCGGTTAACGAGAATTTTTGTTGACACGTTAACGCCGGAAACCTTAAAGGCTGGTTGTAGCTACCGGTATACATCAGAAAAAACATAAAATGGATACAAAAAATCACACAAAAGAAAGTCTTTTGGAAAAGAACCCCATAAAATCAAGGCTTTCCAGTTTTACTACTCAGCGTTTTACATGAATTTCCGCCGTTTTTTCTTTCGTATTTTTTAGATAACCAAAGTCGAGTTTTTCCACATGTCAAAAAAAAAAACTCGAATATCGCCGTCTAGAAAATTCGGGGGAAAAACGACGGAAATTCATGTAAAACGCCGTGTAGCATAAGAACTAGAAAATGGCTCTCATTTGCCCAACAAATTATGGTCTTATTCATTATTGATTTTATTAGTATTTTTAGTTAAATTTTTATAAGGTCTGGTTTTTTATTAATAAAGAGATAAAGTCAGTTTTTTTATTCAACCCTTGACATCAATCACAGGTGTTCGCCGTTCTTTGGGCAATTTGATTTTCTTAATAACTACACCTCCTAACCAGTTATCTTAACACTTTTTGAATCGAAAAGTATCGTAAATTCCAATTATCTAACCAAACATCCTATCCAGTTATCTCGACAAAATTCAATAATCTTCAAAAACAACTTTTGAGCAAAACAGTGGTTAAGATAACTGCTTGGTGAAGGGTAGTTTCGCGACCATTTATGGTCGCGAAAAAACCCATTTATGAGTCCTTTCGCGACCACACCATTTGGTCGCTAAACCATACTTTGAACAACGATTCGCGACCATGTGGTCGCGAAAGCATCTTTTGAACAATGATTCGCGACCAAATGGTGTGGTCGCGAAAGTACTCATAAACGGGGTTTTTTCGCGACCACAAATGGTCGCCAAAGTACCACACTCCAACTGCTTAGGTGGTGTATTCTAACAATATTAATTACTTTTTTATTTTATTTTTGCTAAACTCGGCTTCCAAGCGGTTTAAAGACGCCTAAAAAATTATTTTTAAAAAATTGGCAAAAACGGCTATGTCTGGAGAAAAAAAAATCTGTAACGTAGAACTTTTTTTTAACACATTGATGTCGGAAACCCTTAATTTATGCATATGCATAAGTCTTGGTGCAAATGTAATTATGAAGTCGTTCGTTTGACATGCGGGTGACATTTTGAAAGTTGATGGTTATTTGCCAGAAAAATACGGGGGGTTGCTGTACAAGTTGGCGAAAATTCCCACGATTTCGTTTTGATAGCAATTATAAACAAATATAACGGTGTTTGTGTATTAAAACGAGGAGATAAGCATAATCAAAATGAAGCTTCAGGTGGGAAAAAAACTGCTATATTTTTCAGGTCAAGTCCAAAGTTTGCTCCTTGAAGAGCACATCTGCGAATGAAAATATAGACATATTAACGAATTAACAAAAAGAAGGTACAGTCCTTACTTCTAATACGGACGATTTTGATTCTAAAAAATAGCGTCCGTATTGGGGGAATTGTCATAAAAAAGTCCATTTTTGGACTGCTTGGGGACATTTTTTCACCAAAAAGCGTCCGTATTGTAAGCAATCGTCCGTATTGAGTGCGTTCGTATCGACAGTAAGGACTGTATATAAGGTTCAAAGGGTACGAAATATTTTTGTGGAAAAGACCACAAAGATTTTTTCCCTCAAAACGGTTGGGCCAAAAGCATATTTAAAAGGAGTTTTGTTGATATAAGTGCGTCCAAAATATGAATAATATAAGAAAACGACTTGATAAATCTGTTAATATAAAAGGTGTCAACATACAAGCTCATTGCATTTATACGGCCACGCTCTTTCCTAGCTTTAAACCATCAAAAAACCTCTACAAGGCATAGGGTGCAAGTGTTTGGGGTCATGACGTCATTTTTAACTATTTGGGATGTGATGATGTGGGAGCAGGGACTGTATATTTTTTTTCATTTTCAGCTTCATCTTATTAGAGTCTAAGAGTTCCGAAAAATATTAATTTTCGTCAACTTGTGTTGGACTAAAATTACCGAGCAAGTTCAAATATGTTTCTGCTTTTATTACGTAACTTTTTTTTGCCAAAAATGCTTGACGTCCGAAGTATCATATGGCCGTTGGAAATGCGTCAAAGTACGAAAATTTGTTTTACTTCGGACGCACTTCGCCGAGTTAAATAATACATGTCAAGTTGCCTCAGAACTCGCAGACGATTTCATATTGCCATAATTTGGTTTAACAAATAAACGTTTTCCACATATTGCAATAAATATGTGCATAATCGAAACATATTGAAGTGCAATTGGCCATTACTTATTCAACAAAGTAACATTTGGTATACAGTTTCGTGAACACAAATAATGCTTCATGGTTGAAATCGATTTGTTACGGTTCGTGCATAGACCGTTCATCAATTTATTCTTTTTTTTTTGATATTTTGTAATTTCAAGTAAAATTATGCAGGGATGATGGTTATAAGGTGGGGGGTTTAAAAACATGGGCTTACCTTACAAGTAATTTCGAAAATTGAGTTACTCTTAAAACCGCCGAGATGGATTAGAAATTCCAAAAAAAAATGTTAAAGCCCTAATCAGCAAATTTGGTGACAAAGCAGCCGCGCGTAGCGGGGTTAAAATATCTCAAAAGTGACAAAACAGCCCCGCGCAGCGAAACTGAAAAAAACTCGAATTACATTTATAATTTGATCAATTAGTTTTTTTTGCATAAAAAACAGCACATTTAGTTTGTTTAGAAAAAACGTAAACTCCAAAGTTTAACTCCGGACAAGTCGACTTAAAATGAGCTATTTGCCAAAGTTCCACATTTTTCCAAACATCAATGTGCTCATTATGAAAGCACTTAAGATGAAAACTGTAAGATGAGCTTAGCTGTTCTACGGAAGTGAAGTACTCTTACGAGACCATTAAAGCAACATTTTTTGTTTAGTTGTTCCTAATTGATCGCTCAGAAAAAAAGTGCGGTCATTATGGCGAAACGTTTCCGTGCGGACGCGTGGGAGTCAATAACTTACCACTTAAACGCGCATTTTGTTTAGCCCAAAATAAATTATTTAGACAAAAAAAAAATGCTTGGAAACAAATGCGCAACAATTTGCGAAACAAATGTATTTACCAGAAAACAAATATTAAGCCCCGTCGCAAAAAATTTTAAAACATTTTTCGGAAGTGTAAATTTCAATTGAAGAGCGCAAAGTCTTGGCATGCAGGTGCAAGCGCAAAAAAAAAGAAAAAAAAACGTGAAAAAATATGCGTTCTTCACTTTACACGCAAATTATAAAGTTGACCTCGGTTTGTGCGTTGACGATAAAGAGTTAAGCCATCGTGACATACTTCATGGCTAAGTACCGGTGTAATTTACATTCATTCCGAACAATAAAAAAAACCCGAATTATATTTGGTGCGTTTTTTTGTAGTAATAGATTGAGCCCTTTTTTGGTTAATCTGTTTTGAAATTTAACTGAAAATTATTGAACTAATTATCTAATCAGTTATCTTAACTCTCAGGGGGAAGGAGTTTAAAAACAAGTTGCGTGTCTATATACACAGACTTCCCCCTGGGAGTTAACAACTGATTTACTTCAAAAGTGTTAAGATAATTGAATTTTAGTAAGATAATTGGAAGGACCTTTGGTTAGATAATTGGAATTTACGATACGTTAAGATAACTGGTGTTAAGATAACTGGTTAGGGGGTGTAAAACAGATCAATTATTTTAGGTTGCGCCAATTCAGTGCAATAAGTTATTGCCAATAACCCTATTTCTCCAAAATTATGAATTTTCTTTCTATTCTAGAGAAAATACGACCTTGACTACCGTTATTATATAATAATTTCCACGACATAGGGAGTTTTTTTGTAAATTGTAAGTAAAGATGACTGAAGTGGGTTTCAAATGTTTTTTATTACAAAAAAAACTAGTAAATCTCTAGGTCACCGTGTCAAAAACTAAAAAATTGAGTAAAATAATGTCATACGAAAAAAGTCGCAGATTACACATGTAGACTTTAAAAGACAAAGCAACTTTATGACAAAGTGCTAATTGTCGACAAATCAAATAAAAATTAATTGACATTATTTTTAACCTGTATTAAAAATAATGTTTAATTTTTTTTCTCGTATTTTTTTTTTGGCGTCAAAAAAAAATCTATGTTTTGAGATTTGCAGTCCCTAATTTTACGTAGCCGAAATAATAAAGAACTTGTAGTAAGTGTGTGTGTTGTAAAGAAAACAATGTAATGTTTTTTTAAGTTTACATGTCTTTTGACTTGATTTGGCCAAAAGATGAAAAAAAAAAAATTCGCTGCAATTTGGTAGACACCTTGATTGTTTACACTACGAAAAAAAAGTACATGAGCGGACCTTATTATTTTAACTAAGTTGAATTAAAAACAGCAAAATGAAAACAAAGTTTGATTCCGCCAAAGCTTGACGTTCTTGTGCCCTACCGGTATAAACGGAAATGCAGAAAAATATATTTAGGCCGACTGATTTATTTTCGTATTAACTCTTAGCCTACGAGTCGTTGACGGAAGTATTCATATAATTTTAAGGTCTGAATCGTCTTGAGACTAAATACTTGTGCGTTTAGCCCCGCTTGGCGGGACCGTTTTGTCCTAGAACTGGTTATTTCCGTCCCGCTCGGCGAGGCTGCTCTGTCATGAAAGTTCAGTGTACTTGCGAATCGCAAGTTGCGATATTATGATCACGCAACAAATATGTACAGTCCTTTCTCATTTATCGGACGCTCATTTATCGGACGATTGCTCCTTTTTCGGACGCTTTTTCGGCCAAAATGAGGCCATTCTAATAGAAAAATGGTCCTTTTGGTGACGGTCTTCTTTTTCGGACGCTATTTTCGAGAACTGAAAAGGTCCGATAAATGATTAAGTAACTTACAAATTTTGGTCACACAAATCAAAATTGTACACTCCAAAATCGACCTTCTATTTCCTTAGAAAATAATCTAATACAGTATTAACTTATTTTATTTTTATCACTTTCGCCATCAGTTTTTAACACAATGACAGAAACGACAATTTTCTTCAAATATTTTGACTCTTATAAAAACATGATCGTAACGAGATTACATGTAATTGTTATGTTTCCCTCAAACAAAATCGCTACGTTCGTTGAAGAAAAAAAAAACACGAAATTTACTTTCTATTGTTTACCTTTAATGTCCAATTTCAGTTGGTTCGTTTGTACGCCGTGGACATTTCTGGCGGTACAAATGAAGGTTATCGTCGAATCGGTCGCGAGCAGACTTGTAGTTGTCAAGGTCGCACCTGAAAATTACGTGATTGTTTGATAACGTCAAAAACCGTTCGATAGGGCGGAAAACTACCCCGCCAGCCCACAGCGGTTAGGACACAAGTGTCTGTTATTTCATTTATATATCCCGTATCCGGATTGGAGGCCGCAAAAATGTTGCATTAAAGTTAAAGGGGAAAAAATCTTTTTCCCCCTGGTGTTACGACAGGTGCCGCCACTTGTCCATATTTTTAACATTTCCGTCTTTGAAGAACGGGAGCCTTCTTTCTTGTCTTGACTTGTTTTAAATATTGATTTTTGACTTTTTTTTTTTGGGAATTTCAAGGTTAGTTTGGTTAGGACCCGCAGTGCCTGTCAGATTGTGATGGGATAGTACACTAGAAAAATAGTGATAAAGAAAAATATAAAAAAAAAAACGACTGGGAATTTTCAATAAACTGCCAATGACTTTTGGTGATAGCGGGGCTTTGATCTATATAGGAATGTTCATCTGAAAGTTTATTACAGTCCTTACTCATTTATCGGACGAGTGCTCCTTTTTCGGACGCTTTTTCGGCCAAAATGGGGCCATTATAATAGAAAAATGAACCTTTTTGTGACGATGCTCCTTTTTCGGACGCTATTTTCGAGAACCAAAAACGTCCGATAAATGAGTAAGGACTGTACCATTTTCCAATTTAGCTTATGTGACAANATTGCTCCTTTTTCGGACGCTTTTTCGGCCAAAATGGGGCCATTATAATAGAAAAATGAACCTTTTTGTGACGATGCTCCTTTTTCGGACGCTATTTTCGAGAACCGAAAATAACGAGCCTTAGATGAGGGGCCATATTTGGGGTCAAGGGTAAAATACCCGTTTATGAGTACTTTCGCGACCACACCAGTTGGTCGCGAAACCATACTTTAAACAATGATTCGCGACCAAATGGTGTGGTCGCAAAACCATATTTTGAACAATGAATGGTTTGGTCGCGAAAGTACTCATAGACAGGTTTTTTTCGCGACCACAAATGGTCGCGAAAGTACCCCACTCCATATTTGGCGACCACCATTTGAAATGACACTTTAGAATGATTATTCTAGGATTTAATCTGACATCGTTTGTTTTAAAAATTTACTTCTATTTTTCTCAACAAAAAAATGCACTATTTGTTGCGAAGGATTTATAGTGCACAAAATGGTCAGAGTTGAGTTTGAAAATTATTACTATTTACTACAAGACGATTACAACAGTTATTTCGCCTTAAAGGTAAAATATACCAACAAGAAAAGGTCACCGCTGGGCCCTATTTGGCATGTCTTACCAAAACAAGTCAAAACAATCACAAAGCCCGTTGCAAACAGAAATTTTGAAATCGTTTATATAATAAGATACATTTAAAAACCAACAAATTAAATAAGTTCTCTAAAATAATTATTTCAAAAAGTGGACGTTTGGTGTCTAGCTTTCGTCTCGTTTATATAGGACTGTACATTAACATAAAAAATGTGTGTGTTTTTTTATTATTCATCTGTCTCAACGGGCTCATATCGACCAATCGGTAAAAGTGGGAAATTTTCCATTGAATAATACCGTATTCAAATTTGCTAATTTAATCAAGTGTGAAAAACCCATCAAGAAATGTCAAACAGATAACAGAATTTAGGGAACAAAAACAATAGTTTTTGGCGCATACTTTATATACCAAATGGGNATGTATGTATATGTATGTATATGTAAATGACTCATTGGCATGCGGCAGACATTTCCAGACGGTTAAAAATATATTACGTTTAGGAATTGAACATTAGGTCTCAAATTTTCGACATGCTGACCCGCTTTGTGGGGCTGATCGATCGTGTAATTGGTCTTATAGCTCTTTTCAACCCCAATTAATGGGACTGCTTCGTCCGCGAATAGGTCGGCCGCGTTTTATGGCACGACTGGACAATTACTCACCACACTTTGTGGGGCTGGTCCGCCGTAAAATCGGCCAGGCCCACTGTTTTCAGCCCCGCTTCATGGGACAGCTCAGTCATCTAATTGTCCAGACGCGCCATATTCAGCCCGTTAAGTTTGACTCTGATTGGCTACCGTACTTACTGTTCAAGTTAATAGTATCAGTTGTCCAATGCGTCAAATCCTGTAGCGTTCTATTTGTCTGGTCATCCCGTACCGACCACTCAAACTGGGGCTTTGGATTTCCATCGGCCATACACGACAGTTTCATTTCGCTGCCGGCATCAAACGCGGTCGCATTGTCGGTTAANCGCGGTTCATGTAGAATGGCGGGCCTTTCCGGTTGCCACTCGACATTGACGTTGGGCGAGAAGGCACTGGTGAAAACAACCGTATCATTTTGATATACAACACAACGATATTTTTGCTTTTTCAATGGACTGAACAACAACAAAAAATCCTATTAATTTGCCATTTTCACGCAATTTAACGCGCTTTTTTTCAATCTATATTTTTTGCAACAATGGATGGAACAAAGTTAAACGTGCTAATCGCACATTAGATCCACGAAAACACCACCAAAAATATTAACTACTCCAAAGCAAGCCATGCCTAGCTCTGATCTTTCTTATGCTGTCGCCAATAATTGAACGGAAATTATTAATTTTCTGGTAGTTAACCCCTTGTGATCAATATATATTCCATGCGTAGACAATAATGCATGATTTTGTTCACAAGACTAATTTTACATTATTTTGGAAAGGCATAATGAATTACCGGTTTAGTAAAATGGTATTTAGAAAGTGGTTTAAACGGCACCGATTGAAGTAAAAATTGAATACCGGCCAGTGCAATAAATGATAATTTTGAGAATGTGATTTTTAGCCATATGAGTCATTTTTTAGACATACCTAATATCACATGGGCTTTTTAGACATGTCATTTTTACAATCTAAACATGACTTTTGGAGATAAAATGCGAAAAAAGTTGTAATTGGTCCGCTAGTTAGTCCAAATCACTTTCGTTCAAAATGTCGTTTATTTATAAACGTTTCACAAATCATTAATTGCTGAAAAATGACGGGTCTACAGCGGTATCGGTTGTAAGGTCAATGTGAAAACCGTGATTTAAACACATTTTAACAAATGTCATGGCCGTATAGTCAGCAATTATACCCGTTCCATTGGTACCAATTTTTGATGGGCAAGAGAACGAACAAAGTAAGCAAAAAAGCCTAATCACACCGATATTTCCCCAAAACGAAAAAAAGTGATAAGTTTATTATGCCAAGTTTATGCAGGAGAAGAAAAGCAAAAAAATGGTAAACAATGTAAATCACAAACTAAAATCTGGACTGGACTCGCGAGCCAAAAAAACCGCAAGCATATACAGAGCCGAGTAGGAAAGAAGGGCGATATACAGGTTCTTTCATATCCGAGATATGAGTTTCCGTCATTATATCACTCAAGATTGCGGTTGTTTACTATAAACGAGCAACTGATATTTTTGGCTGTTGTTTTTCATGGGGAGTGTTTAGTCGCTCTTTCTCCTTTTCTAGCGTTTGTTCAATGAGTTCGTCCGAGTATATAATGAAATAGCAGCCAAATTACAGTTTTCTTTCAAATAAAGTTAAATTATTTCTAATTGGCAGGCTATTATACTACTCAATTCTCGTTGGAAAACGGCGGAGGAGATATCGAATAGACTAGTACACCAAAGGTACCAGGTTCCATCCCAGCAAATCGCGACTTTTTTGTGTGGCCAAATGGTTATTTTAGTCTATAATTTCTAGGGTTAACCAATTGACCCAAAGTTTTAATCAGGGACTGTATCACAATTTTAAATATATTTAATCCTCAAAATTTGGAAAAAAAAGAAAGACTTTTGTTGTAAAATTTGTTTAAAAACATGGCCTTTCAAATGTTATCAAAGACCTTATTTTTATCAACAGTCCGAAAATATGATTATTGTCAGAATTTGATTTTCTACAACAGAAAATAGTTTTTTTAATAATATCATTTCGTATTAATAAACTGGCCCTCTGGGTAAAATACACCTCATAATCCGTTATGTTAACACCATCAAACTTCAAAAACTGTTAACATAATTGAATTTTGTTAACATAATGGGGGTGTAAGGCGTGTGGTTAAATTATTGATAACTGAAGTTTATCAAATTCCAAAAAGTCTTAACATAACGGGTTATGTGGTGTACTTTTACATGCTGCTCAACCAAATTGGCGTGTGATTAGCAAAGGACTTGGAATGTAACAGAATAGGCGGACCATACGGTATATATCGCTTTTTACGCGCTATGTATATACTTGCGGTTTTTTTGGCTCGCGTGGAGCTCCAGATTTTACTTTTTGATTTACAATGTTTACCAGTTTTTTTTTTCTTCTCCTGCATAAATTTGGCATAATAAACTTATCACTTTTTTTTTGTCTTTCGGCTCGCTACTTTGCATGAACATGTCAATATTGATAAGCAATTCAAATTGAGCTCATATCCAGCGCGAGGGGCGAGAGGAGTTAGACATAAAAATAAACGTCGAAACAAACGTTTACACAAATTTAAGCACCTCAAAGAAGCCAAGGAAAAAGAAATAACATAATTACACAATACTGTTGCTGCTCTAACTCATACACGTCAAACCAAAACAAATAGTGATCAATTTAAAACACATTTGTTTTGGCTAAATGATATAAAGGGAACATATTATACGTATTGATTGGCTAGTTTACACATCACTTATTTTCAAGGATTCTATGACGTAATGGGTACAACTGGTGTGGTTGAAAGAAAAATCGAATTTTTGGAGAACGACCCTGAGCAGTAATCCTGCAAAAACTTTTTTTGGAATTCATGAAAAAGTATACCACTACTAGAGACAAGCATTTGTCACAAGAGCCCACAGTAGTTAAAAAATAAAATAATTGTTGATTTTTATTAAAAAAAAAGTTCACAACGTTGTAAACATCGTAAACAACCGTCCCCACTCCTAATTGGCCCATATGTTAACAAACAATAACGGACAAAAATCATATTGAATAATTTTAATATCACTCACAAAAATTGAAAAGGCCCAATCAAAACAAATTAATGGATTTTCATCCGTAACCTTTTTTTACCAAAGCATATTTAATGACCTTTTACACCGTTGACCTTAGATCGGTGTCAACGTTATTAATGACTATCCAATAAAGACGGAGTCGCAAAAAGGAGGTAACATTTTAGGCCCTCTCAAGGGGCAACATTCAGTCATTTTCCCCTCATGGTCAGTCTTGTCAATGTTGCAAATGATGAACTGGTCGACCTTGACCTTGAGACGAAATAACAAATTGACCTTTATCTTTAAAAACTTGTATAACCATAGTAAAAAGCATTTTGGCAAATTACTTAAAGTTCAGTCCTCTCCTGATGATGTTGGGTCCTGTCAATGTCGCGAATGATCAGCTGACTGACGGTGTCCTTGACCTTTCCGCGGAAGGCCGATTTGACCTCTACAGTGTCAACCCGCTTGCCGGACGCGTCCTCCCAGTCGATTTTAACGGCTGGCTTGGCGCCGAGCGATTCGCACTTGCCAATATTGAGCGCATCTGACGCGTCCTTAATCGACATGTTCGAATTAAAGGTCACCGACGATTTCGGTTTCACTAAAATTTAAAAAAATGAGAAAATAATGACGACCCCTTTTCCGCTTAAATAAGAGTCTAGCTTCTTATTTTGAATTTTAGGTACTGAAAACGTAATATTTTGGTCCAAGTGAGACCATAACGTGGTTAACCGAGCAACTCTTCTATTTTGGTTAACCACAGTATATCGAGGACGTTTGAAAAAAAAATCGAGTAAAATTTGAAAAAAAAATAACAATAAAAAATGTTTTTCTTTGAAACAGTTAACAAGAATTTCAGAAGAAGAATTTGAAAAAAAAATGAACTTGAAAAAACGAATTTAAAAAAAATGTTAATTTTTGTAATGTCTATTTACTTGAGAGGCGTTAACTTACACGCAAACCTCTCGATTTAGTTATGATTTTTTACATTCAGAAATAATTTAATCACTACACCACCTAACCTGTTACGTTAACATCATCAAATCCCAAAAAGTGTTAACATAATTAATTTTTGTTAACATAATGGGTGTTACCATAACGGGTTAGGTGGTGTATATAAACGAGCACACTGTAGAAATCTAATATTATCTTAGGTAAGATGTAAATTCTCAAAATTACTACGTATGTTATACGTATGAACCCTCGTTAACATTTGCGTATGCCCCAAAACTGTCTTTAACTCCTACCTACTACGGTGACGCGAAACTCCTTGGTCACCTGTTTCATAACATCCTTACAAAGATAGGTGCCTTCGTCGCCCAATTCAACCGTCGCTAATGTGATCGAAAGCTTGTTTTCAGTCGCATTACTTTTTTTCGGATTTCAAACGAAAAAAAAAAATCATTTTTTTTTCTAACCGTCGTGCATAATTATATTATAACGATATGAATCTACGAAAAAAAACGGATAAGTTAGTTAGAATTTAATATCCGTTGCCTTCCATAATACGAGCTCGACGAGTTAAACTTCCACGGCCCCGTTGATTCGGAGTTTATGTGCTCGGGCGGGTTATCGTTGACGCGCAGGTACATTAGTTTGTTGTGTTTTTGATTGTTTTCGACGACTTCCTTGTTTATGTCGACGTAGATGTTGCGGTAGACACATGTGATCGTCAGGCTTTGGCCGCTGTCAACGACGATGTTTTCGACAGCACTCCATGCCACGTTAAAGATAACTAAAAAATAGCATAATTTAGGATATTTAGAAAAAACACATTATAATAACTTCACTATCACTGTCACTTCATTATAATCACTTCACTACTCAGCGTTTTACAGGAATTTCTGCCATTTTTTCCGTAATTTCTAGATAGCCAAACTAGAGGTTTTTTTCGCACGTCAAAAACTCGAATATCGCCATCTAGAAAATGATGGCAAAAATTTATGTAGGACGCCCAGTATAACTTGACCAACATAAATGTATTGCTACCATTCCAGACGAAATTTTATGGTCGGAAAACTTGAAAATCGCGCACTTTTGTCGTTTTTCATAATTTTGTTTTTTAGCGAAGCTTTTTGGAAAAATCAACGCCAACAAGTTTGTCGGCGTTGTTATGTGTAAAAGTATGGCGAAAAAACAAACTGAACATCATGACAATCGTAGAAGTAATTCATATTTGAAATTACAAAACGGTAAAAAAATCGACTTTCTTGTACAAAATAACTGTATTTAGAGCGTTTGGAATGCTTTTTGGCAAAATTAACACTAATCAACGTTGAGCGGTTATTTTATCGGGGGAAATGGATTTTCTAGTTTCTTTCTTTGGCCCTATACCCTTTTTTTCGCCAAAGTTTATCTGAAGAAAACTAATCCGTTTGGAGCATGCAGTACGCACTAATCCGCGGATTATGATTTAATTTTTTTAAAAGTCAATTTGTACTTTAATTGGAGCTGGCTGCCCTCGGTTAAATCATAAAAAGATTAAAAAATGGTCGCTTCTAATGAGGTCAGGTTTTTTTTTCTACTTTTCTGAACAGTTTTTTTAAACGATGCGAGGAACGTCCTTATCTGGCAACTTCCTATTTGGTTCAACGCCAGACGGCAATTTATGCGTTATCAAATAGTCATTAAGTGTGGCCAAATTGATTCTTCACGGTGCTGCAACGGCTTTAACCGTTATGTACCGATGGAAATGTGACTAACGTTTTTGTTTTGCGACCAATTAGGTCTATAAAGTTGTCAAAATGGAACAAGGTCAGTGATAATATATGATTGATTTTCCATTAAAGAAATATTAGTTGTTTTAAAATGCAGTTTGCTTCCGGAAACGTTAGTGACTAAGGCACGTAATTTCATACTTCCTAACCGTGCGTGTTTTCTGCATATTTTAGGGAACTAACGAATTAATTCGTAAATATTCTATGAAGTACACGAGGTGTACTTTAACTGAAAAAAATGAAGCTAATGCATTTTTGTCCTTAGGTAAACTGCTATTTGTTGAAATATGCTGTACTTGAAATATTATTACAAGATATATACTTTCTAGAATTTCTAGAATACGAATTTGCGACATTTCTATGGCGGACGCTCTATATTAGAGACACTTCTTTATTCTCGAAAGGGACGTACAATGAATTATTTTTATATCTGGCTGAAATCTTGTTCCCATACATCTTTAAATTGGCGCGCTTATTGGACGCTAATTTAAATCGCGGCCGCTGATTGGCTGAGTTTCGCGCGAGAACATTAACCAGGTATACAAATAACTAATCGTATTTAACGCGTTAAATTATTCTTATAATTAGCCATTGTTAAAATTTTGGAGATATATTTTGCGCCACATTAGCCAGGAAGGACTATATTATCAAAAAAAAAACCGGAACAAACCGCAACAAAACCGCAAACAAAAACCGCCACAAAACCTCAAGAATTAAACACCCAACGAGTTATTAAGTCCAATACTGTTAAGATAATTGAATTTTGCTAACATAATTTGGTAGGGCGTTTGGTAATCGCGGTACCTTTAGGTCCAAAAACTGTTAAAATAACACGAGTTGAAATATCTTAACACTTTTTGGACCAAATATTTTAAATCAGGTTAGGCTTACTGGTTAGGGTATGAACATTAAACTTAACAATTTAACGGCGATTTATTCACAGCGATCCGTTACGGATAAATATTCAAGTTAGGCGTTCACAATTCAGAAGGCAATTATATTTTGCTAAACCCTAGGGTGGTCATTTTTCCCAGCCCACCGTCGAACAAAAAGTGCAAATTTACTTTTGTGCTTATTTTCCGGTTGGAATCCTGATTTAATCAATTTCACGAACTTGCGCCGTATAACAACACACCTTTAGTTATTGCTAATGAACTACTAATTACAGCTAATCCCGTTCGTCAAGCTGCATCAGAATCAATTGTCGCCGATGTGAACGAAAAAAAAAACGATTCAAGAAAATTCACAAATTTTTATCCGATTAGCGACCGTAAGAATCTCCAGTCGCCTGGAGAATACAAAAAGAAAAATCTGAAAGGAAATTCATTGTCTGAATGACCCTCAACGGGTGACTGAGTAAAGAAACACACAAAAACCATTGGGCGATTAAATACGCCCCGTAATTAGAAGTAGCCAAAATAGCGTTCCGGAAAGGGGCTACACATTTCAAATGTAAAATATTGAAAATTTCGAGTATGACTCATACTTAGGACCGCCACCCGGGATACAAGTTTTCAGCAATCATAATGGTACGTTTAGCCCAGATTGGTCAAAGATTCAAAAAACAGAACAATAGTTATTTTTCTGGTTTTCGTGGTTAACTTTTAACCGGTTGACAATAGATTCTTGTACGGTTGACCACGGGATGCGCTTTAGCGGTTTACGAAATAAATCTTAAAATCAAAGAATTTGAAGTACAGTCTATTTCTAAAATGGGGTAAAAATCTCAGGTGGCTGTCCTACTCATAGAGTACTGTATGAGATATGTCAAATATGATAAATGCCGAATTGTGACAAATGTCGAATATGAGAAATACCGAAATTCGCACATAATTTATACGTAAAAAGTTCTAAAATGAAGTACTTACTCATTTATCGGACGATTGATCCTTTTTCGGACGCTATTTTCGAGAACTAAAAACGTCCGATAAATGAGTAAGGACTGTACCCTTTTCCAATTTAGCTTATGTGACAAATTGTGATATTCAGAATATCTATACGAAACAAAAACAACTGTAAAACCACCAAAAAAAGCGAAAAAAAAATCTGAAAGGAAATTCATTGTCTGAATGACCCTCAACGGGTGACTGAGTAAAGAAAACCCATTGGGCGATTAAATCCACCCGTAATTAGAAGTAGCCAAAACAGCGTTCCGGAAAAAGGCTGCACACTTTTTATTCCGCCCCAGTAAATACAATTATTTTTTTGTTGGCCGAAGTTCACTAAGCGAAATGGGCCAATTGCTGTTAATAATTTGTATGGCCTAAATATAAGCTTGTTTTGCCGTCAATAATTCAATAATAACGAGAGTTAACTGCCTTGCGCCATTTTTAGTGCAGGTGCTTACGGGTTAAGTGTAATATTTAAATGGCTTATAAATAGACAGACTCGATCGAAAATAGCCCAAACTTAACTGTCAGAGTAATACTGGTACTTTAGCGGGATGATAAAAAAACCAGCAAGATTTTTTTTTCTAGAAAAAAAGTTCTAGAACAATTTTTGAAAATAATTTACGTAAAAACGTTTGATATTCCGTAGACAAAAAAAATATGAGTATTTTCTAAATTGTTCCTACCGTTGAATTCCATAGCCACATGAAAAAAAAACTGCGTAGGTTTATAAGTTAGTTACATTTAATTCTAGAAACTTTTCCAATGAGTCATTTAGCGAGATGAAATAAACTGTAAACTTTCTAACAGAATCAATATGTAGGTATAATTGTTCAGCTTGCTCTGATAAGGAAAAAAGGGAAAAAAACGCAATTTGAATGACATGTCTGGTGCCAGACAATTTCTGCTGGTCATTGAGGTTTTTTTGTCCGGTTTATTGAAATAAATTTGCGGGCTCTATTCAAGACGTGTGGCCGCAATTGACAGTTATTGATGCAAAAACAGAAGAAAAAGTATCTAGTTTTTTAGGTTATTTGAATAATTAGAATTTATTGCCCCCGCCTCGAGTATTGAACTTTGCCAAAAAATGTTAGATAGCGGGTAAAAATCATTTATTGTTTTTTTTTATAATTTTAATTTTGAGTTTTGTCCAACTTATAAATAGAAATTGTTTACTTGACAGTATTCGACTATTTCTAACACTTTTTTTCAATCAGTCCTTGATTCTAAAAGGGGTGATTTCATAACGCCCGTTTATCCCTTTACGGCCGCTTTTTTCGACGAAAAAGTAATAATCCCATAACGGCCGGTTTTACCAAGAATCTGCCATATGCTGTACATAAAAATGTCAAAATTTCGAATGTGAGAAATGTCGAATTTGGCAAAGGTGAAAAATGTCGAAATAGACAACTTTATAATATGAACAAAGTAGAATTTGACAAACGTCAATTATGAAACAAGTCGAATTTGACAAATTTTTTAAATGTTGTATCATTTTTTTTTCAAAATTAAAAAAAATAAGTTCTTACTAATCAGAGCCCAGCGGGCCCCGCGACGACACTGAAATGCGTTTGATCATTTTCTGTTTCTGTTTTTTTGCTGTTATCAACACATGCTGAGGCATGGCATACAACATATTTGATTGTGTTATATAGTTTCTTTTTTCATCTCGTTTATTGAGAATATTTATGTGATCTGTTGGATGATTATCTTTGTATAAAAATAGAAAATTGTTTGTGATAATCTGTGAAAAAATGAACTAAAATTTGCGGCATGTTTTTGGTTATGTCACTGAGTAACGACGACAATGTTACATTAACTCCTTGGTCATAAGTTTCTAGTTTAACCCCTAAGATATGCAGATAATGTAAGCAACATTTTTTTCTTTTCTTTTTGGTGTTTTTTATACATAACTCGAAAGCGCCATTTTTATTTGAAAGAAATTACGGGTTAATAAAAACGCATTTACATTTTTGCTACCAATATATTCAGGTTTGATCTTCTGATTGAAATGGCACGTTTTGGGTCGAATTTCACCAGAAAGTGTTTTACTAGAATTTGTTTCTAAAAATACACTGCGTTTGATAACAAAAAATACCGTGTTGACAAATGAACGAAAAACGACTTGTTCGTTCATTTGTCAACACGGTATTTTTTGTTACCAAACGCAGTGTACATTTTCAAAAATTACTTTTCCTAATATATTTTCCTATAAAACCAAAATCTATTATCTGGCATAAATTATTATACTCGAAATTGTCTGCAAATAGCAACTCACAACACAAGTGTGAAGGGGTTAAATCGAAAACAAAAAAAAAAGTTATGCCAAAAAAGTAACTGTCAAAAGTCAAAATGGGAACAAATCAAAAACATTGATTAATTAGATTGACGTTTTGACCTCTTCCGTTTTCTAAAACTCAAAATCTTATGCAAAACTACAAAAAAAAAAACTAAATGAATTAAAATTACGTTTTACATTTTATTTTTCTTAAAAATATAATTATAGACGGATAATGGTTAGAATAACATCAAACGCGATATCGTAATTATTGGTTAAAATAGCACCACCTGAGATTGTACCGCGGTTTTAGAAATACATTCTAGGGCGAGTGACCTTCACATCAATTTCGCAAAAAAATAAAATAATAATAAAAGTAACCTAAAAGTTAATTCATGTTTCTTCACGTATTTTCATATTATCATTCGAATGACTTCCAGACATGCAATCATCCACAATTATTTAGCCAGTAAGACTCGCCAAAAAACTTTCGGCCTAAAAAATTTGCCGAGGTATAATTTGTTCAAAACTTCTCACAATGTAAAAGTTTCACATAAAAAATTTTAAACAAATAACGAACGCGAACAAAAATCCTTATAAAAACCCCAAAAAAAACGTTTTTTTCCCAAAAACTTCGCGGGCCAATTCTGTACCCCAATAGAGGAATGAGACTTTTCAGACTTTTGCGCACGGAAAAAAATAGAATTCTCTGAAACTCACATATATGATGCAGTTTGATGCGTAGATTACGTTGGTGAAATAAAAAATTTGAAAGAGGAGACACGTTTTGGCGCTAGAGAGCATTTTAGAGGCCAAAAAGGCCAAATAGGTCCCTTCATTGTGGAACACTTACAGACNATTAAAATTACGTTTTACATTTTATTTTTCTTAAAAATATAATTATAGACGGATAATGGTTAGAATAACATCAAACGCGATATCGTAATTATTGGTTAAAATAGCACCACCTGAGATTGTACCGCGGTTTTAGAAATACATTCTAGGGCGAGTGACCTTCACATCAATTTCGCAAAAAAAAATAAAATAATAATAAAAGTAACCTAAAAGTTAATTCATGTTTCTTCACGTATTTTCATATTATCATTCGAATGACTTCTAGACATGCAATCATCCGCAATTATTTGGCCAGTAAGAGTCTCGCCAAAAACTTTCGGCCTAAAAATTTCGCCGAGGTATAATTTGTTCAAAATTTCTCACAATGTAAAAGTTTCACATAAAAAACTTTAAACAAAAAACGAACGCGAAGAAAAATCCTTATAAAAACCCCAAAAAAACGTTTTTTTTCCAAAAACTTCGCGGGCCAATTCTGAACCCCAATAGGGGAATCGCATCCTTTGCAGCCCCGCTTCGCGGGCCAAAACAAAAAATAAGGCAATTTTTAAAGCTATTTTTAAGGCTATTTTAAAACATATTTTTGGCAAGTTTGACAACCATGTTACGGTATTGTCTAATGAGGGCTTTTAAAAAAGCTCTGATCAAATGGGCTGAGAAAGCCTTCCAACAGAAATTTTTTGATTCACTTTTCTTTCAAATACTCTCAAAAATTCGAAAAGCGGGCCAAAAATGTATTAATAAATTCTCTCAGAATCGTATAGGAAATAAATCCGGTTAATAGGCGAAGTTCTTCGAAATTTCTAATCATAAACAAAAACCGCAATTTTATCCGAAATTATTTATTTTTTTGTTCAAAGTCTATTCTCACGGTCTGATCGGTCGTTTATGCTTAAAACGCGGAATGTCGGATTAGTCGAAAATAATTAAATCACGTCAGTCAGTTGCGCAAATCGTGCCTTATTTATTTTTTTCAAAATTTTTTGTTGCCAAATTTGTGCCACAAGTTGAATACCAGCAATAATATGTCGCAAAATGAATAGAGACGGCAAATTAGTTATTCGTAAATGTAGGCAATTATTAAATTAAATGAACCCACAAATAACACGTCAATTGGGCGAATGCCATTTTTGGGTGGTCAGGCCTTTTTAATAAATGATTAGCGTTAATTTTTAATGCATTAAAGAGCCAAAAAGGGGAAACGAACGCTTTTAACAAATGATTTTTTTTTTGGCTTTGAGCAAAAGTTAATAGTTTGATATAAAAGAAAAACAGCTTGAATAATATTTTTTGATATTTTTTTTATTCAAGTACAAGGAAAAATATGCGGATTTTTCCCACTTTTGAGTCCATTCTACTCGGCGTTTTACATGAATTTCCGCCATCTTTACTCCCGAAATTTCTAGATGGCGATATTCTAGTTTTTGACGAGCGGAAAAAAACTCCAGTTTGGCTATCTAGAAAATACGCAAGAAAAAACAGCGGAAATTCATGTGAAACGCTGAGTAGTTGTAGCCCTTTTCTCACAGCACTCAAATATCTTATAGTAAGGTACCGTGTGACTGCCATTTAGCTGTTTAAGTCGTTAACGTGCGGGATATAAAAGTGCTTACGGAAATGAGCCGCTACTGTATTTCGATGTATTTTGTTGGGTATGTTTTTAGATTTTGTCAATTTAATTTAATAAATCTTTAAAAAAATGTAATTTTATGAAACCTCGGGGTGTCCATTTTCGGGCTATTTAGTTAAAACGAACTCCCACTTTTACGACACAAAGTTTAGACAGCTTTGGACAGCTTTAGTTATTTACACATTTATAGCTTATGACATTAATTGCGTAAGGGGGTACAAATACGGGGTTTAAACGATTTTAGATACGTCTGTTTTTAGCGACGTCTGCAAAAAGCCACTCGGTAAAAATATTGCCAAAAATGTTTTAATTTTATCACGTGACTGTCTCGTGACTGTCTCGACACTCTCGTCATTATAATCGACTTTATGTGAGTTCTTTATACTTTATCAAAACTTAAAAAAGGTTTTACAGATAAAAAAAACCCCAAAAAGACATGATTTCATCTGAAAAATACCTTTTTTGGGCTTTCCCCGAAGTTTTAAATCATCCTCCATCGTAATTATTGCCCAAACCGGCCAAAATTGGTCGTTATAGTTTCGACAGGTTAACATACAAAAATTTATACGCGGTAAATATAATCCAACTATCCAATAAAAGACGAAACACGACAATTATTTAGTACATTTAAAATTCAAGGTCTTATTTATTCTATGCAGCATTAGTCCCTAATTAAAATCGCACTAAAGCCACGTGGGCGAATAAATTTGGACCCATTTCGGAGTTAATTTGCGCACCAGTGTTAAATACTACTAATTTCTTGTTTCAATAGAAAATTATCGTGCATTTAATTAATAATTAAAAAATCGTAGAAAATCTTAAAGGCTTCAACTAAAGTCTTTAGTCTAAAGGGACCACATTATTTAATTCTATAAAATATTTAACAGATTTCTTGTTTTTTTTTTGCTAAAATATTTTTGTTTTATTCAAATACAATATTTTATCAATATTCTGTAGTTATTTTAAAAACTAACTATAATAGTTTGCCTGAATTATCGCCCTTTCTCCAAATAAGACGTTCGCTAAAATGAACCGGTATTGGTTTTGCTTAAAAATTCTGAAAACCATCAATAAAATACACAGGATGCGCCCTTAACCGGCCACCATTAATCGGCTAAAAAACAGTTAATCGGCCACTTTCGGACCATGTTTTTTCAGAGATAACATTATTTAACGACAACGCATTGAACCGTTAACCGGCCAGTTTTTGAAAGCTTTTAGTGGTCGGTTAACGGCGCATCGTGTGTATACACATGTACGAGTTGATATATTTGCCACTATTATTGAAACCAAAATCCAGAATAAATTAACCCGTAGACGAAATAGGGCATCATTTGCGACATTATTACTTTTAAAGGTTTAAAACGACCTGAAAAATAACTACAGAATTTTATTTCAAACGTATGTAAGTTAAAACCTTAGAATCTTAACATTTACCCAAAATATAACTTGTTTCCTATTAAAATACGACATTTAAGCCCTTTTCTTATGAAGCCATTTTTAATTACATGAATGACAAAAAATTCAGATGGTCATTTTTGGCTAAAGGTTCGTTCTTGGCTACATCATTTGGCAGGTGCGTCAGAAAATGAAATTACATTTTAACATAACTGACAAAAAAAAGACAAAAAAAATGGTCTTATAATTTGCAAAAAAAAAAGTGAAAGTCATTTTCTACCGGGTGTTAAAATGCTAATTGTATCTTTTATTCTGTAAATGCGACTACTTTACTTCTAATCTCATCTGGCTCATGAATTTTTTTTTTTTTGGTTCTTTTGTTTTTGAAAAAACGTTAGGAAGAAAGCACTGGATGATAAAAGACCGGATAAGCATTGCCAAGAACGCGGCAAACGAAGTCAATAACTTTGTTCAAAGTTCAAAGATTAACACAAAATATTACCAATTGAATTTTTGATACTCTTTTTATGTAAATTTTTTCAAGAAAAAAATAATTAAGACAATTGGTCAAAATAAAGATACTACTTTTTCGGCATACTTTTTCGGCAAAAATGGGGCCATTCTGAGAGAAAAATGACCCTTTTTGTGACGATACTCCTTTTTCGGTCGCTATTTTCGAAAACCGAAAACGTCCGAAAAAGGAGTAAGGACTGTACCATCAAAATACACCGACTTGAAAATAAACGCCGAGAATGATATCGAAAACGATTCCGTAAAGATTTTTAAACTTTTTTTTGAAAATAATTTTATAGGCCCTATAAAACGCTGGATAAAAAAATCTAAAAAATATTGCAACACCATGCGGGAACCCGGAATTTTTAGCCTGTTTTAAAGTCACTTCCGGTTGACCAATACCGGTCAAAAATACCGATAATTTTATTTTCCAAAATGTGGAGGTCGATTTCACCGGCACTACCGGAAAACGGAGAAAATTTTCTAGAGAAAAAAAATATTTTTTTCTAAAACTCACACAAATGGTGCAGTTTGATGCGAAGATTACGTTGGTGAAATAAAAAATTTGGAAAAGGAGACAGGTTTTGACGCTAGAGAGCATTTTAGAGGCCATTTTTGGCAAATTTTCTCCGTTTTCCTGTTTCTCCGTTTTCCAGTAGTGCCGTTTCACCGTATGGCCCCATATAAAACCTTATCATGCCGAAAAGGGAGCTACGTGCATATAATGCACGGTCTTTGCCCTGGGAGTTAGCAAAGTTCATTGTTAGTGAGATTTTCAGACAGATTACGATTACTAATCCAAGATGCACGTCTCAGCAAAAAAAAATGGGTCTTATGTGAAGTCTTTGTTTTAAAGAATGCAACAACAAAATTGTTGTAGTTTAATTATTTCAAAGTAACCGTTGATATTTGATTGATGTGAAAGTGACTGAAACACAAAGTCAATTATAAACACTTTTAATAAAGTAGCTTCTTTTCTTTCATTTCGACAATTGCCTCTTTAGAATTCCATTTTTACAATATTTTTACAAAATCGACAATCTCCTCCGCCGGAGCCCCCCTTATTGTTTTTGTAGCTTTTCCCGTCTTCTTCCACGAACAAAAGAAAAAAAAACTTTTCAACTAAATCATATTTACTTTCCTAAATGGTTTTGGGGATACTTATCCGGTTTTTATAAAGCCAGTGCGTTCTTCCTGCCTTTGATAGCGGAATGAAAATGCGGGATCTTGATAAGATTAGAAATCCCATAAATATTTTTTTTCATTTTTACTAAATTTTAAACTAAATTAAAATTAAAAAAAAACTTTTTGTGAAACGACAATATTGGCAAGCTTAACCCCTAGGTGCTTCTAACTACGGTCGATATTTTCGGATTCGAGCATACATGTGCCAGTTTCGGCCGATGCGCCCATTCCAGGCGCATTATTGCCCGTCAAAAACGCCCGGAATCAGCTCACCATTTCCACACAAAATTTACATCAAAACGAAAAAAAACTTTATTACTAAAATGGGTTTTAAAAAGAACTGACGAAAAACGTGCATTTTTGCACAATCTGACGCGCACGTGGGTAATAAAACCAGGCGCTCGAAGGTTAAACTCCCACTAAGTTACTCTGAATTAATTTCACACAAAATCCTTGAAAAATGAAGTTATGACTTGAGTATATTTGAATAATTATTCACCCATGAAATGGTCGACAAGGCTGACCTTGACTAATAATGGGACTTGATTCGATTTGACGTTGTACTACGGCCATCAATCGCAATTTTTTTAATCTCATCAGACTATGCTGCGAAAAAAAATATTTTTATTTCTTCGATATTTAAAAGATTAATTTGACATGGGTGCAAATTATTCTGGGAATAAAGTCAAGTTCCTCATATTGGACATTTGCCTATCACAAAATGGCTCCGAAGGTGACTACAATGAGGGTGTTTACAAAGACCATGAAAGCGCCATAGGAGCGGCTATAAGGTCAAGGTCATAAATTAACTCTAACTTAACAACAGACTTGACCTTGAAAACACTGAATATATATCATCATAACCTATAGAGCGAACATCTTTTAACCGGCACTACGGGAAAACGGAGAAACAAAATTTTCTACAGAAAACTTTGGCAAAATAAAAAAGTTGAAAATGGAGACACGTTTTGGCGCTAGAAACATTTTAGAGGCCATTTTTGGCAAATTTTCTCCGTTTTCCGGTAGTGCCACCCTTAGCTGCACATATGAGCTGCCACGAAATACGTGACGGTGGTTATAAGGTCTAATAAACTTTAAACCCGGGATTCCCTTGTTTTTTTATTGAAATATGTTTTTTTCATACGAAAAAAAATGGTATCACGTGCCAAAAAGCGTCAAAATTTCACACCCGTAACTGTACTTGAAGAAAATTAAAGGAAATTCGTTAAATTATCCAAGTTGTGTTTTGTCCTAAATGACCCGTTGGTCGAGTTCGTTGTTCAAAAATAAATTTATCCGATGATTGCGTCATGAAATAAATTCACCTTTTCAAATGGAAATGAATTTACTGTATAACTTATACAGTATAAGATAATACAGTGTCGAATCAGCTAAACCCAATTAGGGCGTACACGGTTAATATTTGTGTGTTCAATATATTGGTGTTATTAAATTTGAACTTCATTTTTAAAACATTGAAGATTAAAATGAAGAACATTCCGTGATTTAACAGGCTGAAAGATTGACTTTGTGAAAGTTATTCGGTCCCATGTGTCTAATTCTCTCCGAATTGTATGTTCATCATAACTTTTTTTTATCGAATTTCGAGTTTTTTAAGATAAAAATTGGTGACGGTTGATGGTATTTTTCAAGTTTTTTAAGAATATTATTTGAACTTTAAAATGGCATTACAAATTAAAATTAAATACGACATCTTTAACCTTATAGCCACCCAAATAAATTTTGTCTTAAAATACTGTTTTTAGGAATTTAGAGAAATTTTTAACAAAAGGTTGTTTGTGCTATAAAAATTGGGTGGTTACAAGGTCATAAGGATATTACAAAATATATTTTTGTCAGATCATATTATATGACAAAGCTCAAAAGTCGCCGTTTTTTTATTCTGGAAAATAATACGGCGCATTTTCCGTCTTTCTAGAAATTTCTTGAATGAAAAAGGGCAATTTTTGGACCTTTACATAACCTTATTATTAAGTCATTTTTGAATTCAATTAACATTCTAGACTAGCAAAAACTAGGTTTCAAAAATAGAAATACAGTTCAGAATTAGCCTTTTCCCCGAAAAAATGTCGATTTCACAAGGACGCACTTTTTTTGTCATTTGTTAAAGAATAAAGCTATCACAATCCACTTCTAAGCTGAGTTTATTTCCACGCAGAAGTAGAGTATCGATAGCGATTTAACAATCGAAACATATGGTTTTTTCTCCGATTCTTAAAGAACAAAAAAAAATGGTGCGCATTTGTCATGATTAACCGGGCACCGCGCATATGGCGGCATTTTCTTGACATTTATACAACACAGATGGCGACGAACATAAGAGCGTCTCGCCCCGTTTAAATATATTTCCGTATTTTTTTCTCAGACATATTTTAGGGAAACTATTTTTGAAATTGAAAGAAAATACTTTATATTTATATATAATGGTTAACCGGATGCATATTAAATATATTTAAATTGATTATCCGGCTATAATGCCAAAAAATAAAATATAAAAAGGAGCACAAAATGAGCTAATAAGTACCAGTTTGGAAAGAGTCCACGAATTTTGTAAAATCACGAATGCATTTTTCGAAATTTAATATGGATATTTTGGTTAACCGTTCGGTTCGCCGGATTCCCTTGAAAATTCATTATGTTTTTAAATCGTATACAATTATCTCGGGCATCTGACAGCGGACATATGACCTTATTTTGTATTATTCTACATTTATAAAGGACAGCTGTCCACAAACATAAAGCAGTCATTTCTCTCAAATCTCATTTTTATGATGCAGGAAACGCGAAAATTTTCGGATCAATAATTAACCCCCTCCTTTTCGGAAGAATAGTAGAAAAAATGATAATTATCGCATCATTTATGACGCACTCCACGTGTTGGCCAAAATATATAAGTTGTATACAAAACACGGGGGGCCAAGAAAAAAAACGCGAAAAACTTTCGAGGTTAAAGTGCTGCTAATTAGCCATCCGAAACTATTTTTTCATACACATACCATTTCGCCATGCATAAATAAGAATTGCAAAAAAAAAAAAATAGACGGCTTGATATGATTGCGATAGTGAAGTTTTTGAAATAAAAAAAAAATAAAAGATAGCGAAACAAAAGCCAAAAATTATGGGTTTAAAAGTGTGTAGCTGAAAATTGGCGGCCACAAAAACATAAATTAAAGTAATACGTAATACTCAATTTGACAAACTTTTTTTGATTACAGTGTGCAGTATTGGCAGAGTTAACCGATTATTAAAAGTCCGTGGAAAAAATAACTCCCGGGAACACCAGAAAAGGCGCTCTTTTCCGGGCTGGTGCAAGTTCAGTAAACGGGTCATCTCTAAAAAAAAAATCTGACGGCCATTTTCTGGAAAAAGGCGTCCGAAATGGGGGCTTCTGAAATTTGCCTTCTGCCAAAACATATTTTTTGAAACCAAAAGTGCCCGAATTCGTATTTCTACTAGTAAATTATTTTACAACCTTAAAAAAAGGTTAATTACTCTCAGTTGTACAATAAAATTTTGCTGCATGTTTCTTATTTGATTTTGACTCATTTACCCCCTTAACTCAC
>SCLG01000479.1:56133-83778 GCA_004367875.1 Oikopleura albicans | reverse complement strand
AAAAAACTTTAGTCTATATTTATAAGTCTATATTCCAAAAAAAATTTCCCAGAAAAAAATTTCTTATTTTGTTTCTAATAAAAACTTTTCTATATGTAATTGAACACGGCGCATCTGATTTTGGTACTTAGAATGGCCAAAAACCAACCGGTAAGAAGAAAACCACCAAAAATCACAAAAATTTTGCGTTCTTTGGGTCTGGTGATCGGGCAACTTGGTGCCTGATAAATTAAAAGTCAAAATATGATACAAATTTTCTACTGCTAGATTATAACTAAAAAAGACAAATTGGCAAATTCTGACCAATAATTCACATTGATCGGCGATCCCGAAGGAGTTAAATTCAGACAATTTGGCCCAAATAGATAATCCCCCGTTTTTTATAATACAGGAGTCTAATTACGGGACTCTTTCCGAGTTTGTCTTGGAACTGGACTACACCTGTAACTTTATATTGATAAAAAAAGGTGCAGTTTGAGAGGTACTGAGCTGTAGTGGCCCCTAAAATAGATAAATATTTCAAAACCAAAACACAAAGCTTATTCAGAGTTTAAACTATAGGTGTTCGATCCAACCCAAAACCAAAACAAACAGAGGCCAACGAAACCAGTCTGACGCCCTTGAAAAAATCGTCAAGCCTACCCCCGTGTATATACATATCAACCGCAACTTTTTGTTATTTTGTTTTTGCATATTGGTTTATAATTTGTGGGGGGGGGCAAAAATGTGTGTGGCTCCCGATGGCAATCGTTATCATTCTGTTTGGCAAACGCGTGAAAAAATGAATTTTTTTTATTATTTTTCTCGCCTTTCAAGCGGTTTCGAAAACTTCAAAGTCGGGGCGAATTTACGAACGTTTCGTTTCTGCTCAATTATCAGATTAAATTTTACTTCTAGCCAAATAATATATGTAGAAGAAACGTTTTTTTCTCTTTCCCTATTTTTATACGGAATATGCGCTTTGAAAGGAACATGTGGTATATAATTATGTATTATTAACTCGTACTGAACCGAAACGTCGCGCTTTGCGGCGCGCGCCCTTCATCATCAATTTTGCGGTACTTTATGGCGCCGCCCCCGCGCTTTTGACCAAATAAATGAATTTTTTTTTTGTTGAAACAATTAAAAACAATTATACAGATATTTATTTGGTTATACGCTCGTGTTTTATACTCGGTTTGAAATGGAGGAACCGGAAAATGGCTACAGGGTGTGTTACTTGAATATCGACCAGAAAATTACGTCATAATCATTGAATTTGGATTGGACTATTTTTAGTTCGTGTTTTGAATTTTTAAAACACAAATTATAAATGCCAATAACCGAGGAAACGATAAAAAAAACAACTGATACCATATTTGAGTCAAATGTAATCATTTGGAAACTACCAAATTATTTTTTTAATTTCGCCCAATAAATACTAATTTAGAATTAACGTTTAAGGGAGTGTAACGATTGAGAACGATGAAACGTCGATCCTATTTAGAACACAATTAAGGATCTAGAAAAGTTCCTTTCATTTCTAGAATAAAAACAAAATATCACAGGTATCGTGTGTCAAATCTCAAAATTGGCCCAGCTTTTATTCTAGAAATTGAAAATAAAAATTGGACAAATTTTGAGATTTGACACACAATAGGGCCGTAGTTTTAACGCTGGTAATTCATGAAATATTTTTGACTTCAAATGAAAAAAAACTGTTTATAGAATATGTTTATAGAATGGTATAAAAAACACCGTTATGTTATACCGGTACTTCTCCCTGAGAGTTAAAAACCCGTTAAAAAACGCTCTTTCCGTCTAAACAACAAACCACACTAGTTATAATTTCTAATACAAATATTTAATTTTACAAACCTGTTAAAATTAAAATTTTCATGTCTTCGTATTTGATTTCTCTCTTTTATATCACAATAAAAAAATTAAAAAAAAATCGTATTTTAACAAAATCAAACAATGAAATAAATCATAGATTGTTCAAATTTGCAAATTGTCGTAATGACCGCGGTTGATTTTCTTTTTCTTGGTTTTATTAATTTCTCTTTATTTTTGCGTCTCTGTTTTTTTTCTGCGTTTTTGACCAAATTTACAAGTTTTAAACAATGTTCCAAAAAATATATTTTTTTTTGTTTCTTTTTTTTTCGTAGTAAGTTTTCGTTTGTGATTATTTAGTTGTTGTGGGTGAAGTATGACACACGAATGACGGCGGAATGTATACAGAGGGGGCGACACGGAGCGGGCAGCGAGCTCAACCACCCCGCACGGCTCCTTTTCACACTCTTAACTCTTGGATTAACATCTGTTCAAAGTTTACATNTAATTTTACAAACCTGTTAAAATTAAAATTTTCATGTCTTCGTATTTGATTTCTCTCTTTTATATCACAATAAAAAAATTAAAAAAAATCGTATTTTAACAAAATCAAACAATGAAATAAATCATAGATTGTTCAAATTTGCAAATTGTCGTAATGACCGCGGTTGATTTTCTTTTTCTTGGTTTATTAATTTCTCTTTATTTTTGCGTCTCTGTTTTTTTTTTCTGCGTTTTTGACCAAATTTACAAGTTTTAAACAATGTTCCAAAAAATATATTTTTTTTTTGTTTCTTTCTTTTTCGTAGTAAGTTTTCGTTTGTGATTATTTAGTTGTTGTGGGTGAAGTATGACACACGAATGACGGCGGAATGTATACAGAGGGGGCGACACGGAGCGGGCAGCGAGCTCAACCACCCCGCACGGCTCCTTTTCACACTCTTAACTCTTGGATTAACATCTGTTCAAAGTTTACATTTTTTTTCATTGTCTTTACTATTAGGCTCAATCCTCCTGAATGTGTTTCATAACTTATGATTCATAAGACTCAAAAAACGAAAGTGGGTTTTTAATGTACAAGAAAGTCTATATTTTATAAAAGTCTTTATTTCTAAAATAAAATTAGTAGAAATTGCTGTTCTTTTAACATAAACAGTCCTACATAATAGTTCAGTTTTCTTTTTTGGAGGATTTCTTATGTTTGGTGGATTTCTTATTTTTGGAGGATTTCTTATTTTTGGAGGATTTCTTATTTTTGGGCGATTTCTTATTTTTGGAGGATTTCTTATTTTTGGAGGATTTCTTATTTTTGGGGGATTTCTTTCTGGATTTTTGGAGGATTTCTTATTTTTGGGCGATTTCTTATTTTTGGAGGATTTCTTATTTTGGAGGATTTCTTACTTTTTGAAGGATTTCTTATTAAAACACAATTTTTGTTTGTAAAAAAACCACTTGAAGTTAAAGTTAAAAACTAAAAATTTTAAGTAACTAAATTTTTTAAGTTAGACTTAAAACTAAAATTTTCCTGTTTTTGACGAAAAATACAAGAAATGTTTTTGTAACTAAATTTTTTTCTTTCGAAAAGGTCTTTTAACCACAATTTGTTGACGTTGCAAACTGTTTAACCACACGTTTTTTTCGAAAATTTTAAAACTTTCATTCCTAGTAATGCTTTTATAAAAAAACACATTTCAAAAAGTGGCCGTTGGACGAAAACTAACGCCAAAAAGGGATAGGTCGATTTTATGAAGAAATAATACAGTTTTATTGGGCAGTACATATTCTGACTGAGCTTAACCGCACTGCTTATTTTTACTTATCTTATCTCCGGAATTTATATCTGTTCATCTTTCTTCTATATATTTTTGGCCTTTTGTTAGTTCGTAAATACAATGCGGTTAGGCACACATACATAACGTGCTGAATCGGAAAACCTGGAGATTTAACCCCCTTCCGGAGTGTTGTTTTCATATTCGGCTTTCGGCTGGCGGATTTACCCGTTTATTTGACAGCCATACAAATAAATGGAAATAAAGATGCGTTTTTTTTCTTCTCCGTTTATTTCTGTGTTATTAGACCCAATAATCGTGTAAGGTCTGGGACTTAGAACAAATGAAAGCTGGACGAAATGTGGCGTAAATCCAAGCAAAGTTCAGTATAAAACGCTGTTTCAGCAAAAAAAAATAAATGCGCGCGAAAGGAAATAAAAGCTTATGTGTTTCCGACAATCCGGAAAGCTCCGAGACGGCCGTTTTTGACTCATTTTAATTATTCGGATAAAGTATCATACAGTCCTTACACATTTATCGGACGACTGCTCCTTTTTCGGACGCTTTTTCGGCCCAAATGGGGCCATTCTAATAGAAAAATGGACTTTTTTTTGTGACGATGCTCTTTTTTCGGACGCTATTTTCGAGAACCGAAAACGTCTGATAAATGAGTAAGGACTGTAACAATTTGTGTACAAGATCGTCAAAAATGTGTTTTAATCATATTCAGCGAAAGGTTTAAGAATATATTTTACTCCGTTAACTTAATTTAAGTTACTTAAGTACTTTATTTAGGTTTACTCAAGTGCTATAGTAATGTTAACACTAGTTATGTAACCGTCTCATTTATAATAATAACATAACTAAAGTGCTTGAGTTATGAATAAGTTTTTTTTTCGATAAGCATATTTAAAATTTTATTAATAATAATTGATTATTAATAATTAATATTAGATAGGATTTAATCAAAACATCCGTTGGTAACAACTACGGTCCTTGATTCTATAAGGGACGCTTCCATAACGGCCGTTTATCCCATAACGGCCGCTTTTTTCCTCAAAAAACGGCCGTTTATTCCATAACGGCCGCTTTTTTCCTCAAAAAACGGCCGTTAACCCCATAACGGCCGCTTTTTGCGAGAACCGAGAACGGCCGTTATGGAATTAAGGACTGTATTTCAAATATAATTTTTATAAAGGATCAGACTTATTTTATTTGAAGAAAACTGGGGAATAAACTTAAGGACGGGCCAGTACCGTTGTTTACAAACTCGACTTCACCGAAAATATGGGTAAAACCGACTTTTCAGTTTTTCAGTTCAGTAGTTATACGTAATATAGGTTGGTTTGAACGCCCGAGGCTACAATACCACTTCCGGCGGGGAAAATTGCGTAGGTTAAAAAAATCTGACTTTTTTTTTTGAAATTGCGTAGGTTAAAAAATTTGATGAAATTGAAATTGCCCCGGGGCATATATGCATATTAAATTTTTATAAAAACTGGTTTTTAACAGATTTTATTAACTACATAACAAAGTGTAAGTGCACAAACAAATTGAAACCAGGGAAATTTTATATTTTCTGACAGCTGTTCCAAATTTTCATTTANGAAGCTTGGAAATGGGTAACTTGGAAGTGGGAAGCTTGGAAATGGGCAGCTTGGAAATGGGAAGCTTGGAAATTGGAACTTGGAAATGAAAATTTTGGAAATGAAAGCTTGGAAATAGGAACTTGGAAATGAAAATCTCGGAAATCAAACATTTGATCGTTTAATAACAATTTTCTGAAATTCCATTTTCGTGAAAAATTGAGATGAATATGAATTTAATTATGTTACTTACCACTGTATATCAGTTCATACGAATCTTTTTGTAAGAAATCATGTAAAAAGACACAAAACTTCATCAGGATCAATTTGCTAAGGTGTAAAATTGTATGACCGCAGTGAATCGGATAGCGTTCTGTGTATGTTTTTGGTCTTTTTGTTACTTCAAATACATTATCGGTGAGTTGTTTGCCTTTTTGGAAAGCCACATGTTTTGATTGGCGTTTGAATCCACGTTTCGACGTCAAAAACGTTTTTGTGAATTTTGAAGGATTCTTAAGTATTGTTTTAGAAAAATTCATCAATATTTTTTTATTAATTAAAACAAAAAGAGTTACTTTTAACTAAAGAAAGCCTTTAACTTATTATTACCATCAATAGTTGCCCGTACATGCTGTTAGATACTAGTTTCACAGCTGTAGATTTTATTGTGTCGTCTGCTTCTGTTGCTTGAACTCTGGCTTCATAAATAGTTGAATACACATTTTGGAAACATCTGCTTCCTTGATATTCGTAAAAATGATGTATTCGATCCAAATTACAACCATTTTCCAAATAAAATTTGATAAGTTCTGTATGAAGTAAAATTTGTTGACCATGCATACTTTGGATAATTGTTTTCTTCGGGAATTCTTTCACATTAACATTATTTTTCATCCACTGTGGTAAATCATCGTACGTAATTTCTGCTTTTCGTAAAATTGGCGGCCAATTCATTGTTTTAAACTTGTCTGCTTCTGGTCCAGCTGACAGGTCAACTATGCCGAAGCCATATAATTCACCATTTTGTACCATCGTCAGCAAATTATCGTGTGAAACTGAATGTTGGAAAAGCAATGGGCTAATTTTTGATGTAAATTGTAATGTTGCCCTCTTTTTAAGCCAAATACACTCATTCATTCGAATAATGGTTGCGTTTGATATTTCCTGCAAATAATTTTCTCGATCTTTGTCATTTTTGTGAGGGCCAGGCGTTTGGCAAATTTTACAAGCGTGAAATCTACAACCATCATATTCGAAAATCAGAACATGGTCATTAACACGTGCATACCCATCAACTTTATAAGGCCCAATTTTGACTTCTTTCGAGTTCCAAGCTGAGACAATTTTGCATCGTTGACCATTTTTATCGATGAGCATTTTGTCATAAGATATGTAATCCAGCCACTGTACGGAACCAATAGATATGTTTTCTGTTGACATTAATTTTTTGGTCAACTTGTTGTTCGATAATTCCCACTCGAATCCAAGTCCGCAAGGGAATTCTTGCTTAAATGTCGCCGGGTACATGGCATTAACATCGTAAAAACAAATTTTTTTCCACCTTTCACCTATAATTACAACAATTAGTACCTCAAATTTGCAATCTGGATGCCAAATTTTGGAAATAAAATTTTGGAAATAGAAATGTGTGAATAGAATCTTGGAAATAAAATCTTGGAAGTAAAATCTTGGAAATGTAAATTTTGAAATAAAATCTTGGAAGTAAAATCTTGGAACTTGGAAGTCTTGGAAGTCTTGGAAGTCTTGGAAGTCTTGGAAGTAAAATCTTGGAAATAAAACCTTGGAAGTAAAATCTTGGAAATGAAATCATGAAACTAAAATCTTGGAAATAAAATCTTGGAACTTGAAACTCTTGGAATTTTTGAAAGTCTTGGAAGTCTTGGAATCTTGGAAGTAAAATCTTGGAAGTAAAATCATGGAAATGAAATCTTGGAAATAAAATCTTGGAACTTGGAAGTCTTGGAAGTCTTGGAAGTCTTGGAAGTAAAATCTTGGAAATGAAATCTTGGAAGTAAAATCTTGGAAGTAAAATCTTGGAAGTAAAATCTTGGAAGAAAACTCTGGGAAGTAAAATCTTGGAACTTGGAAGTAAAATCTTGGAAATGGAAATTTTGAAATAAAATGTTGAAAGTAAATGAACAGCGTACTTACCGTTTTTGTTGTACTTTGCAGCCTTCGCTCCTGATTCTTCAGTGAGCGTAACATGGCGTTTATACACGTTTGTTAAACCACCAATTATGTTATTACGGAATACTGTGGTAGCATTCGATTTTGCAGGAAAAGAAAAAATGTTTGGACATGTTGGATCATATAATTTAAACATGGCTTTTTTAGCAAAACTTGGCAAACCGAAACTTTGTAATGGATAAATTTTAAAATTTTCAAAATAAGTATCAAATTGTTTAATCATTGCACAACTTGCCGGATAGACGTCACTTTGATTATAATATTTCAAATAACATTCGAATGAATGCCATTTATCTAAATGATCATTGGGAAGACAAATTCGTCGGTTAAACTCTTGACGACATTTTTGGTAGATTTCCATATCAACATTACCTTTCAATTCAGAATGAAACTCGTTATATTCAGGGAATGTTACACAATTTCTAATATCCTCAATTGACTCAAATAATTCATAAGGAAAAACTAGTTTAGTAAAATTTGATGTCCATGTTTTTAGATATTTATCTAAAGGCATTGGACATGTGAAAAATAAAAGATCTTTGAAATGTAAATCTTTTAATTGGACAGAAAAATAAGCTAGTCCCTTTTTCAGTACTTTCACAGATTTTGGTTCAAAACCATCTGTGTCCAGTACTTTAATTAAGTGGTCAAAAATAATATTTATATCGTAACGTGAACTATTATACCCGAAAACGCAAAGATCAAGATATGACTTTAGCTCATGTTTAAGCGAAGATAATTCTGTTTTTTCAAAATTGTCAACTTTGAGTCTTTGATTCATTTCACAAACTAATTCATATGCAGCTTCTAACTCATCATCTTTGGGTATGCGTTGTTTTTCACTGACACAAAATTCTAAAAAGTGTTTGACTATTTCAATTTCCGACTCAAAACTTGAATCTTTAACAACCCATGTCATTTGAGTATGTTTATTGTTGATGAAACTGTTAGCAGCAATAGATACAAGTCTATGTTTTGACATGATGGTCGTTTGTTTCACTTGAATATTAGATTTACGTAAAACAGATTCTATGTCATAGAAAACAAAGTTTCTATTTTCAGGAATTCTTGGTATAATTCCATATTTAATCGCTTTCGATAATAAATTTGACGGACCAAATTCAGTTTGCTTAATTTTTGGTGAACCATATTTTTCGAGTGGTTCACAATTCTTTTCATGGCAAGACAAATTTGTTTTATGATTGAAAATGTATAAACAACCTTTTTCATAATTTTTACAAAGTAGACGATTACTGAAATAACGTTTTTCATCTTGAATTAAAATGAAAGGGTTGCTCTCTTTTTGATAATGAAAACATATTTTTTTGGAATTTAATATTGCGCCACTCCGAATATGTTGATATTCATAATAATGATCTTTCAAAGCAATTTTACACCAAATATCAATTGAAATATTGAAGTGTGTCTCAAGAGCATCAAAATCATATCTTTTTAACGGACAAGGTGTAAAACAAAAATCTGACACTAATTTTTCTCCGTCTGGTATACCAACAAGTATTTGACGCAGTTTTAAAATTTCATCAAATTTATAATAAAGTTTCGAGTTTTTGTATAAACCTGGTGGGAGGTAATAAAAAAGTATCTCATTAGTGAAAAGTTTCGGTGTAGATCTCAAATCAACATGTAGAGCAAAACCTGAACCAACCGTGCTATAAGTATTATCACGGCATATGATAAATTTAACATCGTATTTATTGGCAATTTCTAATTCTGTCAACAAATTCGGAGTATTTTGATAATATTCGTCTCTAAATTCTGGACATTTTATTTCTCTTTTAATACTCTGGTTAGTCCAACGCTCCTCTAATCGTTTATAGAGTATACCGCAAAAAATAAGGTGTTCCGTATATCTCGGTGGAATGTTTACTGACATTTTTACTATGAGTCTGCAAAATTTCAGTATTTATACGTTCTGAAAATCCCCTTCGGTCAAAATATATGTTGCAATATTGTATATTTCAGATGTTGCGTCAAAATTATGATTACATGAAATATGATAAACGATTATACTTTAATTGACCTGAACTGACATGAGCTACCGTGTTAACTGGGAAATGACATGTATATGTTCACGTAAGAAGATATATGACGTAATGTGTTAACATGAAAATTATAACGTCATATATTTGTTCAATTTTTATTACAGTACATACCCGGTTAATGCTATTTTTAAGATAAATATCATTTTTTATGAATATTGAATGTATAAATGTGCCCCGGGGCAATTTCAATTTCATCAAATTTTTTAACCTACGCAATTTGAAAAAAAAAGTCAGATTTTTTTAACCTACGCAATTTTCCCCGCCGGAAGTGGTATTGTAGCCTCGGGCGTTCAAACCAACCTATATTACGTATAACTACTCAGTTCTAATTCGTAAACCACTCTATTACCCGTCCCTAAATAAAGTAAAACAAAGCGCGAACGAGTTAAGTTCAAGTTAACTCCCAGGGGGAAGTGCGTGTAAATAGACACGTAACGTGTTTTTTCGTCGATTTAAGGCATATGGAGGCCCCGTAGGGCAAAACGGGTATTGGTGACCCCCTCAACTTTTCGAGAAAATTCGATTGACGGTGTTTTGTTGCGTAGGTTGGAGATTTTCAACAGCTCTCTAGGGAGCCCTGGTGACGCAAATCAATTTCTGAATAGTCAGATCGACGTAGTTTGACGAGCTCTACAACTTGGCTTCACCAGTTTTTTTGGAATTATTGCGAATTAATGTGAGTTTTTTAAGTGCGTGTTTATTTACACGCATTTTCCCCCTACGGGTTCCCAAAAACCCCTTCCCCCTGAGAGTTAACACTTTTGGCTCAGTCATTTTGTTTAGCCCAAATCATAACATGACTTCGCTCACAATTTCCTGAATGTACACTTTTTAAATGAAAACACAAAATCATCCAAAAAAAAAAACTGGAACTCTGAAAATAGGAATAAGCCGGAAAGTAGTTAAACTTACAATTAAACCACTTTGTCAATTCTGACCCATATACATACGCAGGTTAATCTATCTTAGGACTTCTAAGTACAATTTCGGTATTTTGGGTCTCAATAATACCGTGTGAGATTCTCCAAGATTTTTTTTTGTTTAAACGACAAAAAAGTTCTGAATTCGCCAGACTGTAAACAATTAGGGATCAAGCCGTTTCATTTGGAACCCAGATTGATAATTAATTCCAACTTGTTCGAAATTTACAACCTCTAATAGGGGTCATACTAGTACAACCAATTGTTTAACACGCTCGACCGGACAAATAAACGACGGGATTAAATTTGTCAAATTTATCATTTTGCCAATGTGCACTTTTTTTTAAATCTAGGCTACCCTCTGGTGCATTTGAAATAAATCTGTCATTTGGTTAATTCCTACTTATATAATAGGGGGTGGTTATAAGGGTGAAGGGTACTTCACGAAAAAACCCATTTATGAGTACTTTCGCGACCACACCATTTGGTCGCGAATTGTTGTTCAAAATATGGTTTCGAAATGGTGTTTTAAACAAGGTTTCGCGGCCATTTTTTTCTACTTAAAAAAACAGTGGTCGCGAAACCTCACCCAAACCACCATTTCGCGACTATGTGGTGGCGAAACCATATTTTGAACAATAATTCGCGACCAAATGTTGTGGTCGCGAAAGTACTCATAAACGGATTTTTAGACCGTATAAGAACCCAAAATGTATCTGAATAGTATTTAAAACGTGTCTAGAGTCTAGACTCTAGACCTTGCAAAATGATTTGACCTTATAGCAAACCAAATCCACGACCTTATAACCAAACCGTGTCGTACCAGTCTCAGGATGTGCATTTTGATGAACCGATTTGATTAGCATAAATTACAATTTAGATATTACTCACAAAATAGATTTTTACTAGGGTAATTGTCAATTATTAATTGGTATAGACTATACGGTATAGTTAACCGACCAATTCCACTTTAGTTAAATTATACTAGTGCCTTTAAAGATGACATGTTTATTGAGTTTACTGTAAACTTTTTTCTACAGTGTCTAGACCTGTCATTCATGGGAAAAATAAATAAAATGGAATTTGTTAATTTAAGGCTAAACCAATTAGTAATTGACAATTAAGTTTTATTTAAAATCCACTTTAGTCGCATTGTACCAATTCAATTTGATCTATTATTACCCTTGGATTAAAAAATCCCTTCTGGCTAATTTTAAGTTCGTGCCAAAATGATTTGCGGGGCAATATTGGAAGGCATTGATGATCATATGCATTATAAATTAATTGTTATATTAATTCAATATAAATAAATAATATTATAAGACGATACGCTCCAATTTTGAGGATATGTCCTTGAAAACCCGTCCAAGTAGTTTTGGGCACAGGCGGACTTTGGAAAAAACCGGTATGGGCGTCGTTCAAAAGACGCAGTTTCCTGGTCGACGCGGTTTCCTGGTCGACCATGCTCGTGTCTGGACTTTTTAGAAAAAATACGAAAACCCACTATAGTAAGTTGCGAGCCGCCAACTTGGGGCCATGTTAGACGCTTTTTTACTCGAGTAAAACTTCCAAATTCAAAAGTCTCAAAATTCCCGATTATCGCAGATAATCCCTCGTATCTATAAATTACAGATTTTATTGAATTATTCCATGTAAACTAATAAAAAAATTCCTCTAGGACGCAACTGTACCTACTGGTATTAACATTTGTTAAAATCACCCTTATTTGGAGCAATAATATTTTTACGGAAAAAAACGACACTTATTTAGCACAATCGACCTTTATCCAGCAGGTCCTGATTCAGTACTCCCTATACATACAACAGTACAAAATTGTAAAATTTAGGCCTTAATTTGGACTCTAAGCTAAAAAAAAACCTAAAAGTACTTCTCCAATCATAATTTAAAAGCATAAACAAAATTATCCAACCTAGCGGCGCATAAGCTCAAGTGATGCACTTACTGTATATCGAAAATGAATTTAAAATTCTGATTTATCGAGAAAGGCAACTCACAGCACTTAGGACCCTTTGTTAATTTTGGCTTCAATAAATAAAACGTCATTAAACCACTTTATTTAGCACTTTTTTTTTGAACTTTTTTTTTGTCTTTTCGCGACAATAGATTCAGACCAGCCCCGATACACGTCAGACTCTTATTTAAATTCAATGTTTTTCTGGATTTTGCGTCTATTGAGGAAAAATGCAATTAATAAAGTAATTCGATTAAAACTGCATTAAACTCAGGTGATTTCCGTCATGAAGTGCTTGTTATCTCGATCACGATCTGATTCGACACATGCTGTACGGAATTAATAACTGGTTTATTAATGCCTGTGTGTCATTGAATTTTTATTGCAGAATCTACACAGTGTCTACAGGTTAGATAAGGCCTTGACGAGTTGAAATCGATGTCCGTGTAGGTTAAAAAAGAGATACATTAATGCATCATTTGAATAATAAGATTACTATTACTCCAATCCAGTCATTTATTTTTTTAAACCTACACGAACGGCGATTTGAACTCGCCAAGGCCTTATCTTACCTGTAGACGCTGTGTAGATTCTGCAATACAAACGGCGTGATTATTTGAAAATACACTAATTCGGAATAAGGTGCAAAGAGATGAATTCCGCAAGGACATACCTTTTGGACGTTTTGAAACATATTTTTTACGGAAAGCCGTCTTTAATGGAGTAACGCGTCCCTACTGGGCGCACCCCCAGTGGCACTATGGACAAATAAAAATGCCAAAAACTCAATCATTTTCTATAAAAATTCCATAATTAAAATTTAAAATCGTTAAAAGTAAAATTTTGAAATTTCCCACCCTTAAAATTAAAATAAGATTAGAAATCTTTAGAATATAATTTTCCACAATGGTTAAATTTGAAATCGCAGATTCAGCATAAGTTGCACGAAATTAAAAACATTTTTATTAATATTTCTTCGTCATTTTAATTTCTGGTTTATATACAGTAGATATTAAAATATATTACCCGGATAATTGGCCATTTTATATCTTTTGTAACTGAAAGAGTTAAATTATAGTTTTAGATCTAATGTCCGTCATAATTGTAGGGCGATAAAAATCTTATTATGGACTTTCATTTGTCAAAAAACTTTTCTGGAGAATTTTTTTTTAGTTCGCTAACTCGAGCCTTGAGATTTTGCGGCACCGTGATTTTTCGGAGAATTCGTCTATTGTGGAAACTCCCTTCCAGAAGGGTATCTTTCGAAAAATATTTCGAATTTTTTTGTTTCTGAAAACATTTTTTCCGTGCCAGAGTTTTTGTCCTCAATTTTTATCAGGTATTTAGACATAAGTATATGGGAATTTTGTCCATTATTGATTAAATTTAAGAACCGAAAAAGGCATTAAAAACGCATAAATGTGTAATTTTCGTTGGCTTCCGTAAACTCAACAAAATTTTGACTCTTTCGGGAGTTAAATCAGATGTATTTTAATAAACCGTGTATTTCATACGTATCAATTAATAAATGCGAATTCACCCTCCAAATTTGAAAAATAAATACGAAATCGATATTTCAATCGAATGAAAACAAAGTTTTTGTTTTATTCATTAAAATATTATTTAAATTAAATTACTTGAAATGAGCACTTATTTTTACTGGTTCCAGCGTAAACGAAAAAATAGTGCGTTTAAAACAATAGAACAACCACAAATTATAAACACGTTATGGTGCTCAAAAAAAAAAAAAATTAAATAAGGTCGCGCGTTGCTACGTTTGTTTTTGTGACAAATTAGCATGTTACGATTCGTAACCTTTTTTGGAAATTATCAACGAATCACTGCAGGCTTGATGATAAAATAATAGTCAAACATTTCAGACGTAAAAATAAGTTTTTCGCGAGTTGTAAAAATAAAAAAAAAATCATTCCAAGTTATTCTACTAGTGCCGCGGCATGCCGTTTTTTTTTTGTTGACCCGATTTTTCGATCAAAGTTTTCCAGACCTTCCGCCTACGCCCTGTTCCGTTATCGAGTCAAAACCCCTTATCGGGTCATTATTTGTCCTCAAAATGTTGACCCGATAACGGCGAACGGGGTGTACACCAAGTGCGCAGTTATCTCTTAATTTTATTAAAACAAATTAAAGATAACTGTGCAGTGCGTAGGCAAAAAAAGACGAGATATTTCGGTTCTGCATGGTAACTAGTTCCAAGATACCTGCGCAGGATAAGAAGATGGTCTATTACAAAAAGTGACTCGATATATTTATCTTCTCTTTCTACTGGTTTAGTCTCATGAAAATCGGCTGCGCGTTTCTAGTATACCGTGTCGGCATATTTTAAAATGATATTGGCCAATAGGAGCACCCCATTGCAATAAAAAGAAGAAAATTACTCTATTCTAGAAACGCTTAGCCAATTTTCATGAGACCTGTATTATGGTTTGTATCTACCAAGATTCTGATCTGTGTAAAACTTCTCTAAAATAAATCTAATTTAGAAGTTTTTTTTTTATTTAAAACCTTCACGTGTGATCCCGAATCAATTTCATTGGTTGATGATAAAACTTTTTTGAAAATTAATTTGACGAATGCAAGATGTGAGTCAAGTAAATGAGTCCACGCATCCTATTGGTTAACCTCCATGGAGGACGGCCAATCACACCAACGGTTTGTTTATCAACACATTTTTGGCCGAAAATAAGAGAAAAATTTATTAAGTATTTTTTTATTTTTTCATTGCCTTTCTGGCAGACAACATGGCCAGGGAGTTAACCGCATTTCTAAAATATTTTTAAATCATACTGTTTAAGATAAGAAATTAACCAGTTACGATTCGTAACCTTTAAGGACGCGGAAACAATTTAATAAGTCACACTTTCCTGTCAACGTTAACATTAAGAGCCCTTTGTCCTTTAGTTTTATGTTTAGGTATAATTAGAGACGCTCTTGAATTGAAATTTTACACTTAAATCAGCCTATCTTAAATCAGCACACACCAATTTCATTAAAATGTTTTTGTCAGTTTTTTCCCTTTTCCAATAAGATAAGAAAAAATAATACAGTGTGGAAGACCTATAGCGATAAGGGAATCCAGAATTAATGTAGTACTTGTGTATTTTTTTTATTAAAATGACCAGAGATACGTGTCCTCAAATTGATAAACTGCGGAAGAGTAGCTGTTAATAAGGTAAAATGCCCTTTTGTACCTTTTTTATGTTGTGGAATAGTCTCCACAAAAAAACGCGGAACCAAGCGAGCCGCGTACTAGACTTGTGACACAAAATTTCAAACTCCCTTATCGCCATAGGTCTTCCACACTGTATATTCCGGTGATTTAATCTGTCGCACTTTTTTTTGGCAAAATTTAACCCGTGTGAAAAACGCTGCGTTTGTGCTAATACCGGACCTGTTTTTTTAATAAGCGCATACAGTATGCGGCATACTAAACGTAGAAATAAATCCAATTTTGTCATTTTTAATTAAGTTTATAATTAGTTCTCAATAAATTGTAATAAAACTTCTGCGAGGAAATTGCGCTCACGGCTTTGTTACATTCCTGAAAAGACTTTTTCAAAATGCAACATAATAGCGCACATCGTATCGCAAATTATTTTGTTACGTAGTTATGCCCAGATAACGGCGCATTCCTTAACTAATAAAAATTGGGCTTTCTGAAAAATTATTGCTCGAAATTCCGGCCAGATAGCGGCGCAGGGGGTTAGTAGATTCCGCCTACGCCTAGCTATTAACCTGCGGTTTTTCAGAACTTTCAGTAATATAACGGACGGGCCCGCTTTAGTGCAAACGAGCACGAGATAAAGTTAAATCATATTCCAGAGTTTCATATCCTGGATATCCAATACAAAAATTGCGTAGTTTGCCATGAAAATCTGTTTCTAAAATCAACGCACAATAATTAGAATTAGGCCTATTTGCCAATCAGATAAAGTGAAAATTTCTTCCGGTAATGTTGCCTGTTTTACTGTTTTTACAAAACAAAAAGGGCGCCACAAAAGGGCGTCGACCTCAATATTTTCGCAACCACTTTCGCGGAACGAGATTCAAAATCTTGTGGGGGATTTTCGGTAANGATTGATTATGCGTTTGATCAATACATTCACAAATAAATTGCAAAAAAAAATCATGTCATTCGGTTGAGTAGAATATAAATGCCGAGCGTTTAAATGTGTGATTGCCATTTGGCAATCGAGCGACGGTCCCCAGAACGGTCCGTGCGCGACGGTCTAGGGTTAAATGAGTCCACGCATCCTATTGGTTAACCTCCGTGGAGGACGGCCAATCACACCAACGGTTTGTTTATCAACACATTTTTGGCCGAAAATAAGAGAAAACTTTATTAAATAAGTATTTTTTTATTTTTCCATTGCCATTCTGGCACACAGCAAGGCCTGCGAGTTAACCGCATTTCTAAAATATTTTTAAATCATACTGTTTAAGATAAGAAATTAACCAGTTACGATTCGTAACCTTTAAGGACGCGGAAACAATTTAATAAGTCACACTTTCCTGTCAACGTTAACATTAAGAGCCCTTTGTCCTTTAGTTTTATGTTTAGGTATAATTAGAGACGCTCTTGAATTGAAATTTTACACTTAAATCAGCACACACCAATTTCATTAAAATGTTTTTGTCAGTTTTTTCCCTTTTCCAATAAGATAAGAAAAAAATAATATATTCCGGTGATTTAATCTGTCGCACTTTTTTTTTGTCAAAATTTAACCCGTGTGAAAAAAAAACGCTGCGTTTGTGCTAATACCGGACGTGTTTTGTTAATAAACGCATACAGTATGCGGCATACTAAACACAGAAAGAAATCCAATTTTGTCATTTTTAAGTTTATAATTAGTTCTCAATAAATTGTAATACAGTCCTTGATTCCATAAGGGGCGCTTCCATAACGACCGCTTTTTTCCTCAAAAAACGGCCATTTACCCCATAACGGCCGCTTTTTTCGAGAACCGAAAACGGCCGTTATGGAATTAAGGATTGTAAGTGTAATCAATTAATTACAAGCGACGCCTATTGGCTCATGATTTTTTATAGGCGCCTCCTATTGGCTAGCGTCCTTTAGCCACGCGAATGACTCACCGCGTCGCTTGTAATAAAACTTCTGCGAGTAAATTGCGCTCAGGGTCTTGTTAAATTGCTGAAAAGACTTTTTAAAATTCACATCGTAGGCGGACTAGCTGGATTTTATCCTACAAAACGGACATTTAAGGACAAACCCAACGAAAAAAACATAATTCAGAAACGATAATGTCCGAAATCTGTAGATTTGAGATACACCACCTGTATCGTTATCTAGCCGACATTTTTGGTGAAAAATTATTTTGTTACGTAGTAATAGCCAGATAACGGCGCAGTCCGTAACTGATAAAAATAGGGCTTTCTGAAAAATTATTATTCGAAATTCCGGCCAGATAACGGCGCATAGGGTTAGTAGATTCCGCCTACGCCTAGCGCTATTAATCTGCGGTTTTTCATAACTTTGAGTAATATAACAGACGGGCCCGATTTAGTGCAAACAAGCACGAGTTAAGTAAAATTTAAAATTACAGTCCTTACTCATCTTTACTCATTTCGGATGTTTTCGGTTCTCGAAAATAGCGTCCGACAAAGGCGCATCGTCACAAAAAGGTCTCTTTTTCTATTAGAATGGCCCATTTTGGCCGAAAAACGTCCGAAAAAGGAGCAATCGTCGTATAAATGAGCGTCCGATAAATGAGAAACGACTGTAAATCATATTCCAGAGTTTCATGTCTAATAAAAAAATGCGTAATTTGCCATGAAAATCTGTTTCTAAAATCAACGTACAATAATTAGAATTATGCCTATTTGCCAATCAGATAAAGTGAAAATTTCTTCCGGTAATGTTGCCTGTTTTACTGTTTTTACAAAACAAAAAGGGCGCCACAAAAGGGCGTCGACCTCAATATTTTCGCAACCACTTTCGCGGAACGAGATTCAAAATCTTGTGGGGGATTTTCGGTAAGCTTTTGAAAGGCTCTCAGCTTTACAAAGCAATTAGGTACTAATTTACATGTTTATATACATTTTTTCTGGATTCCATGGGTAATTACGCCAATTACAATTAAATATCTCCAAAAGTATGTTTTTCATGTTGACTAGGAATTGTTAACACATGTACAGCCGGCTCCGATCACATTTTTAGAAACTTGAATGCACGGAATGCGTATTTTGACATTTAACCCTTGAGCACATATTTCAGAATTAATTACGAATCACCATAAAATACTCTATTTGTGTTTCCTACTTTGATTGATTGTGATGAAATTAGAAATAAACATACAGGCCGGTTGGTTATAAGGTCAAGATCTTAAAAACTGATTTGACTTTAATGCACCAGGAAAAAACTGACTTGACCTTATAACCAACCTGAAATGTTTTCCACAATAAGACCTTAGTGCTGGGGAAAAGTTCAAAGAGACATGATTTTATAGAAAAAAGGGGTAAAAAAAAACCGTGAAAGACATGATTTTAAAGATTTTTTTCAAAAGACATGCTACTCAAAAAACTGACTTGACCTTAGTGAAAAAAACTGACTTGACCTTATAACGGCACAAATGGCTGATCTTATAACCAACCCCCCTGTAGGGTTATGAATTTCAGAGCAAAAATTAGACTCAAAAATCTTACCTTTCAGTTGATAATCTAGAAAAATTTAAAGTTAAAATAGTCCTTTATTGGACCATTATATCATATATACAGTAACAGTTACAGTCTGCATTTTTAACATATAATTTATAAATATAATCTAGCTCATTGCAATCAATTTATGAATTTTATACGGTTCTACATTTCGTCATTTTTTGTTTTGTTTTACGACAAAATGTGGTTTTTGATCAAGATATTGTAATATTTTTTTTTGAAAATGGCTTGTAGCTCAGCCATAATTCAATTATTTAAAACGCCACAGATAATCCTTATTGAAAGCCATAATGTACATTTCTTTGTGATCAATTATGCACCATTATTTTTGACCTTGACCAATTTTTGAGTGATAGCGGGTGATTTTTTATGCACCAAACATATTTATATCAGAGTTGTTTTTATATATGAAAAAATATTCTAAAGGCTGCTAATAGAGCTTGACCGAACCAGTTGTGTGATTAACTCTACGTTGCCAGGTGGTGTGACCAATTTTCTAGATTTTTGTCGACATGAAATTATATGAAATTATACCGGTCCGGTATAATGCCACCGAATTAACACCCATTCTGAATGAAAGCGGGTCAAAAATGACTTTTTTTACTCATTTTGACCCGCTTTCATTTGCACCGCGCGGTATGTCCTTAAATTGAACATGGTAACGAGTTAATTGTATGAATATTGTAACAACAATCGCCAACATATTTTTTGACAAAAATGTAAAACACAAAAAAAAACACGGTTTTTGAATACACTGCTTAAGGGGTTATCCGGCCCCCCCTTATCCGGCCACTTTGCCCGCTCGTGCGCTTATCCGGCCACTTTTTTTCCCAAAAGTTTTTCGCCAATCCCGCCCACGCACTGAGGGTTTATCCGGCCGGGTGAGGCTTTATCCGGCCACTTGTGCTTTTGGGTTATTCTAGCAAATGGGTTTATCCGGCCATTTTCCTACTTGTGTTTTTCGCTGAGCTGGACAAATAGGTCTTTCTCAAAGTCTTGCTGAAAATTGTCAACCACTCAAGTTTTGGGGTTTCGAATATTCTCGATTTTTCTCGATATTCTCGAACTGCAGTTAACTGGACTATGTTTTTTTTCTGGGATGAAAGTAGAGTAGTCTTTGAGATATCGGTTGAGCTTCGTCATAACGTCTTAGTATCTCTCTTTTTAATTCCAAGCAAAAATGCGTTTTTATTTTATTGACCATATCAACAGTATGGTATGTTAAAACAATGTTTTTGTCCCAGTGAAATTTACGTAATGCGAGGTCAAAAAATGAGTTACATGATCGTTTNTGTGTATTGTAACAAAAATCGCCAACATATTTTTTGACAAAAATGTAAAACACAAAAAACACGGTTTTGAATAGGTGGATTGTGGACCCACGTAATTTGTTTAATTTTATTTTCACTTACCCAAACAAACACTGTTCCTATTTACCCGATTACCCGCCGCGTTAATGGGGTGAAGGGATAATTAAATTTTACGTAATTTTCTGCATTTTCTCGCCTTATCCTATCCAGATAATCTTTTTTCTGTTTGGCGAGTTAAAAAACCAAAAAAATTAAGTAAAGCACAATTTTTGGCCTATAATAATCTAAACGGAGGTGAGCACCAAAACAACAAATCAAAACCAAATAAGTTTTGGAACAGCTCCAACTCCTATTTTCTAGTTCCCAGTATTCGCTTGAAAAAACGATCCATTTACGAAAAAATAGGAAGTCGAACAATATGGATTCATAAAATAAAATGGAAATGTAAAATATTTATCACGACAAGAAACTCCAAAATTCAATTTCAGTGATAGAAATATTTTAAAGCAATATTTTTCTACAACATGTTACGCAACATTTTTACCTCATTTTTTAAAACAATTATTTAGACAATTTTAAAGACAAAAAAAAATTGAAAGAAAATTAAAGAACAAAATATTTAATTATTAAGACAATTTTAAGAACAATTTTAGCACAATCTTTTAAACAGTGCTTTAAGCTAAATTTTAAACTTAAAAAATACCAAAATTTACAACTTGGATTGTCCACGGAACACCTTAATTGGTTCGCGCTGCCAATTTTGATTTAGCCCGTTACCATAGCAACGCGAAACAAAACGTAACAATTTCATCGCTGTTATGTTACGCGGACAATTAGGTTAGAAGCGTCTTATGGCGCTTCCAACCTAGTATTATTTTTTTAACAATTTTTTTGTATGAAAATTTTGAATACGTTTTTGAAACTATTTTTAACAGGAGTTTTCAATACATTTTTTAAAACTCCATTTTTAACTTGGGTTAACACGATTTTTTTCTGTAATCGAATGTTTAAATGTTTAAAAAGCTTTCTAAAATCCCCTAAAGTTAAACAAACGAAATAGGGACTATTGTGTAAATGTATTGGTCGTTTACCAACATCACGAGTTATAATAGACCTACGTGTTAATGTTTAGAATGTCAACATTAGGAATAACCCTATATATAACATGGTCAATTTGTGGCCCTTTTCAAAATGACCAAGTAAATTTATTTATTGTCAACATGAACAAACAAACGGAAGACGATGTCTGGTGTAAATTAAAATGTATTACGGTAAATTCGAACGTCGTAATATTATTTATTTATTTATTGATATTATAATACGGGAACTATCCGCGTTTTACACAAGATCCTGTGAACAAAGTAAAGCCGGGAAAGTACCGATTGTTCGGGATAAAATGGACCACCCATTTCAATTTCTGTTTATAAATGCTTATTTTTTAACTTTTCTAGATGTCATATTTTTTATATTTCTCTAGATTTTATACTATTAAAATCTTTCTCGATTTCATATTGTTCTCGATTTCATATTTTTCTAGATTTCATATTTTTCTAGATTTCATATTTTTCTAGATTTCATATTTTTCTAGATTTCATATTTTTTATATTTCTCTAGATTTTATACTATTAAAATCTTTCTCGGTTTCATATTTTTCTAGATTTCATACTTTTCTCTATTTCATATTTTTCTAGATTTTCAATTTTTCTAGTTTTTTTTTAGATTTCATGTTTTTCAAGATTTCATATTTTTCTAGATCTCATATACTTTTAAGTTCCATATTTTTAGATTTTTCAAGGTTCTAAGATTTACTATTTGTTTAGATTTTTTGGCCAGATATCAAAATGGAAAATCGATTAGGAAATTATTTCCATCATCGAATTATCTCAGGATGATCTTCCAAAAATAAGGAAGAATTCCGTACTCAAATGTCTAATTGAGCAAGATCCGCCAGGTCCTAGATTCACATATGCCATCGAGTCGGATACACCTGGCACAATTATTAGACCTGACTTCACCGACTCGGCAGCACTCAAAGTGGCCTTTCGGCGTTGCGAGCTTTACCCTTACAGTACCGTATAAGTTAAAATGTAATATTGGTATGCAAATGCGTACGTCAGGATTCCCTCGCACAATTGTTTACTTGTTTATTTATATTATTATACGGGGACTGTCCACGTTTTTTCTCAACATCCTTTGAAAAGGGCGAAAACTGAACAATCTATCAAAAGCGTCAAATTTATTCAAACATTTGAAATGTTTTACATTAAGCTGGGAAGTAATTGCTCAAAATATTTGGGTTAATGACACGTGGGACAAGTCAAGAAAAAAAAAGTCAGGCTGAAAAGAGAAATATACTATTTTTTTGTTGTCATTTGAATTGACAGGTTGAGTACGAAAAAAATTTGAAACTATTTTCTGTGTAAACTCTCATGAAATTTATTCAGCTGCGCTCTTTGAACACAATGACGTTTTCTGACTTAAGTCCTGGACCAGTGCTGACTGGAACGTGTTGTCTTCCGTGGACATTCCTCCATAAGAAATCAACTTGTCCCTTTTTTTTCGCAAAAAAAGATTTACACCTAATATTTGTACAGTGTATGTACTCGATAAGTTTTTATTTATGACAGGTGTTGACATTTCGTCGTCCTTTTTTGACACCCGAATTTACATGCCATGTGATAAATGAATTGATTTTAGTTCAATTGATAAAACAAAATTGTTTTCTAGTGTGTTCAGAATGCACAATCTAGAGAACATAATAGTTAGACAGAAGACATATAAACGGTTACCCTACCCGACCCTATTCCAACCCGCGGGTAAAACTTGGGTAACTTTCTACCCGAGTTGTGTTACCCGAGTTTACCCGAGCTCAAAAACGTTGTACAACCCGCGGGTAAAACTCGGGTCGGAATCCGAGAGTACATCTCTGATATAAACAAATCAAATCAATCCACCTCAGAGGTCAGCATTCGGGTACTAGACCCGAGTCCAAATCCAAGTCGGGTCTAACTCTTGTCGAGTCTTACTCGGGTCGGGTATACATTTTTAATAAGCGAGTCGGGAAAAGTCGGGTCAATATTTGGGTCAAAAAAAAAAAAAAAACCGAGTCCACATACATTTTCTGCTCGGGTCAACGTCCCTTAATTTAGGTCAAATCCGGGTAAACTCGGGTAAAAGTCGGGTAAATTCGAATCAAAGTCGATTAAACTCACAACGGTAGACATTTTTGCTTATGTAAATACCTCGAATTTTGCTCGGGTCTGTTACTCGACACAAAAACCCTAGTTTTACCCGCGGATTCCGGGTCGGGTTGGGTCGGGTAGGAAAAAAATCGAATGTGCCGACCTCTGGATTCCTTCGTTTCACAAGAAGCAAAATGCTTTTTCAGTTTATTAGTCTGTACGTGTATATATGAGCCTTGCCATACCATATATTTATGCAAATCTGGAATTTTTTGAAGATGAATATTTTTACAAACCATTCCTTTTGTTTCCATTTTTATGAAAAAAAAAACGATTTTGGGGTTAACTCCCAGGGGGAAGTGCGTGTAAATAGACACGCAACGTGTTTTTCGTCGATTTAAGGCATATGGAGGCCCCGTAGGGCAAAACGGGTATTGGTGACCCCCCCTCAACTTTTCGAGACAATTCGATTGACGGTGTTTTTTTTGCGTAGGTTGGAGATTTCAAACAGCTCTCTAGGGGGCCCTGGTGGCCCAAATCAATTTCTGAATAATCAGATCGACGTAGTTTGACGAGCGCTACAACTTGGCTTTACTAGTTATTTTGAATTATTGCGAACTCATGTGAATTTTTTAAGCGCGTGTTTATTTACACGCATTTCCCCCCTACGGGTTCCCAAAAACTCCTTCACCCTAAGAGTTAAACGTGTTTCTTGATATTGTTCGTTCGTAAATAAGATTATGAAAAAAATTGTCTCTAAATACAGTATTTTTTGATAAGATATGTATGCATTTCTAAGCGATAATTTTGAAAAAAACAGCAAAAAAAGTAAATAGTGCTCCATTGCTTAGCTATCTTGGCATTTTTGGCATTACTTATGACGACGTACGGTAAATTTGATTCCGAATGTAAATCAAATCTGGACTAATCAGAATTGGATCAGCCAAGTAATGTTTTAGGGAAAAATACATCAAATGAAAATAAACAATTTATGTAACTTCTAAAAGTTACCGGGAATTATCCAAATGATTTTTTTTCAAATTCAACAACCACCTAAAACGTTTCTTGAGTCATTATCAAGATTATTCTCAGTCCACCAAATTTTGGCGAAATCGAAATGAAATTTATTTGAACAATTTCTACATTTCGTTATGCTCAAGTAGTAATACTCGGTGCTTTACATTAATTTCCGCCGTCTTTTCTCCCGCATTTTTGTAGATGGCGATATTTGAGTTTTTGGCTATCTAGAATTTGGCTATCTAGAAAATACGAAAGAAAAAACGGTGGACATTCATGTAACAGGCTGAGTAAAATACTGGTAATCTTAGTGTTTATTAAATGCACCACGCGCGTCATTATGTTCTCCCTGGTATCTTTCTTTCATTTTTGGGATTTTTTTCAGTTTTTTAAATAATGATAACATAATAAGTGCGTCAAAAATTATTTTTTGTCAACAAGTGTACGGGTAAATGTTAAATTTTCGCATAATTTATCAAAAATCTGCAAATTTTCGTATACTTTATGAAAAATTTCCAAATTTTTCGCACATTTTGATATTTTAAATGTTTATGCACCGTGCCGTTATCATTCACTTTTGCCCCAATTGCCCTTTGAAAGATAATGGCGCACCTAGCGTCAATCAACTGCCAAGTTCTTGCCGCTTTACGGAACTGTTTTGTCCTTTTGGTCACGCGCGTTAATTCGGAAAAAAAAAATCTTGGCAGAGCCCGTTTTTGAACTTGACATGTTGTGTTAAGAAATTAGTGATATCAAATATTTAATCATTAAAATCAAAAGTTTACATAAATATAACAGAAAAAAATTGATCGAACGGTTTCTATCAATGACGCCGCCCGGAAAAGCAGAAGAAACTAAATATTCACACGAGCTCTTGAAATGAATCTGTCAAAACCAGCATTTTTTGTCTTCAAGTTTGAAAATTAACTTCCGGAAATTTATGTGAATTTTTGTACCCACTTGTAATTTTACAAATCAGATAAGAGATGGGTATATTGCACGTACAAATAAAAATATCTTTCACTTCCTAAGACATCTGAAATTGATAGTTTTTTTTTCTTTCGCAGGAAGTTTGCAACCAAAAATTAGCAAACAAGACTGGAAACGTTCCAATGTTTATTAGTTTAGGTTATGTCTAGATTTTTACGAGATCATTTGACAAAAAATCAAGTGTTTTCGGCCAAAATTTTCTGTGAAAATCTGGGTACTCCGGAATGAGGACATCCGATTTCTTGTGATCGTGTACTCAAATTCTCAGATAGAGGTTTTTCAGAAAACTAAATGTTTTCGTTTTCAACTCGCAAGGTTCAATTATAAACGAATTTGTTAACGCTCAGCGGTAAGTTTCCTATGTTTTATTAATAATTTCTAGAATGAAAAAGTTGCAACTTTTCTTGTTTGACATACAGTAAATAAATTATATAAGTTATATTACAAGCCACGCGGTGAGTCATTTGCGTGGCTAAAGGACGCTAGCCAATAGGATGCGCCTATAAAAAATCATGAGCCAATAGGCGTTGCTTGTAATTCAGTTACATGTCCCAGCGCCGTAGGCTTATTATAACGTCATTCCGCGTTCAAAATGAACCAGCTAGATTCTCATTGAATTTCTCAAAATAATTTGAAATTAATTACAATAATTAGTACGCTGAATTGCTTACTACATTATTTTTAATTAGCGCTTTTCTAAACATGGAAGTGAGTTTGGATATCAATTCGGATTGCAAGAGACATTACCTACTCCGCATGTGTCAAAATTTACCCTAAAATCTAGAAAGTATGAGCCTTTCACTTGATTTTTTAGCCAATAGGGTATGGGTCATCCAAAAAATAATACACCGCTTGAGGGTTTATCAGGCCCCCCTTTATCAGGCCACTTTGCCCGCTCGTGCGCTTATCAGGCCACTTTTTTTCCAGAAAGTTTTTCACCAATCCCGCCCACGCACTGAGGGTTTATCAGGCCACCTGAGGGTTAATCAGGCCACTTGGCATGTTAGTTTATATCCGTGAATAACATTTTCCCGCTTGTCGGAAACTTGGATTTTCCGGCACCATGTGAAAAAAAAACAAATAATATCGGGTCACTTTAACTCTCCTTAGNTTCTGTTAAAGTGAAATTTACGTAATGCGAGTTCCAAAAATGAATTACATGATTGTTTCTATAAAATTTCCCGTTCGTTCACTTATCAGGCCGGTCCCTCTATGAAATTAATGAATTGCGCAATTCTCCCCTCGTTCGCTTATCAGGCCACCATTTTTACACATTTTCCAGCTATTCCGCCTACGCCCTTGGGGTTTATCAGGCCGTCTGAGGGTTTATCAGGCCGTTTTTGGAAGGCGAAAGTGGCCTGATAACCCCTCAAGCGGTGTAACAAGCAAGCAATTCAGCGTAATTAATTTCAAATTATTTTGAGAAATTCAATGAGAATCTATCTGGTTCATTTTGAACGCGGAATGACGTTATAATACAACTTATATAATTTATTTACTGTACATCAAACAAGAAAAGTTGCAACTTTTTCGTTCTAGAAGAGGGTCATTTTCAGCGCGGATGGATCTTATAACCATACTGATGTTCGGATCATTTCATATTGTGTTGTGCAGCATAACTTATGCCCGATCTAACTTAACAGACGCCCAAAAGTTAATTTCAAATTTTGGTAAAAAATAAACGAACAGCTACGATTTCCATGTCAATTATAAACATGCATTATAGTGTTAGTAAATGAACAAATAAACAAGTGCGCAAAAACACACACGAACATTCCCATTTACATTTTATTTGTTTCGAGTATCTCATTAACTCGCTCAACATGTTTGCGTTGGTTTTTTTGGTTACTTTTTTCGTGTTCGAAACACTTTCTCGCGTATGTTCATGTAGTTACAACGGCTTGGAATTTCGTTTGCATTATTAAAAACGGCTTGAATAGAAAGGGCTTAACCTTGAATCGAATTAATTACAATGCTTCCTCTGTTTCAAACAAAAATTCCGGTGAGAAGCTAGAATTTCATTCAAAATTAAGTTTCGATTAAGTCCGCCGCCTGAGTGGAAATTTTGGCGAAAAACGCAAATGAATTTCGGCGGTAAAAAAAATATGCTGAAAATATGAAAA